>WBNO01012043.1:1343-11495 GCA_013400575.1 Peucedramus taeniatus
CTGAGATAAATTGTATGATGATCTCACTCAATACTGATCTTCTACAAATAAACTCATTTTTTGTCATAAATAAAAGCTTTTGGTATCTGCAAACAACATCCCACGCTTATGGCAGATGGGTTCTGTTCAAGACAATCATAAAACTCATTGGTTTCCACTGCTAACAGATGTCACCTTTTTTTGATGTGATTGAAGAACAAATTTGTAAAATACATACCCTGGAAATAAAGCATTGACCTAGATAGGAATAAAATGAATAGGCTGTAAATAATAGAAACACCATTTCTGCATGTATGGAATATTTTTAGTCTTTGAAATGCTGCATTTCAGCTGTCTTTTGTCATTCTGTTTTATATTCTTAGGGCATATTCATTATTAAAACCATTACCTGATAATCCTGACACATCAGATTTAGGTAGATGCCTGGCTTTTAGAACAACGACAGTGAGTGTGTTTGTTGTAGATTGATAACAGAGAGAGACCAGTAATTCTCCACGACCAGATGATTTCTGAGGAAATTAAAGAAAAAACAAAAAAGTAATAAAACTATTTATAAGAATTTATATTAACCAAGCTTTAAACCAGAGTTAAAAAGGTTTATGAAATGTCACAGAACTGTATGCTGTGAAGCTGTGTAAAAGAACATAACACATTCATAACATATTCTGATTTACATAGTGATTGCAATTTCCCTCTATATTAGTTATATAACTTTTCCTATGATTGGTTATCAGACTGAATAAAATTAAAAAATAAATGGACAATATAAGTTGACATGACATCACATCTTTGGAGAGTAGAAATTAAATTCTGAGGAAAAAAATCTCAGTTAAAAAAAACTTAAGCAAAGCAAAATTCCATGAAGATATAATGGGGAGAAAATATCTAGTACAAGTAAAGTAAAAATATTTAGTAAAGTATTTTAAACAGGAAGGATTCAAACTGTCAGTGAAATCTTATCACTTGACACTCTCTAAAGCAGTATAATATACATTAAATAAAGGTGAGATCAAAGATTTTCTCTATCATTATTTGATTTGAACTTGCAAGAGTGGTTTATTTCAAAGGGAGAAGGAAGGCAAGGGAGACAAGAGAAGATAGTACCTTATATACCAGAAAATCCAATAAGTTATCAACAAAAGATCAGTGACATACATATATTTGTTGCCATATAGTGATAGAATTGCAAAACAACAGTATTAGCTATAAGTATGTTGCCTAGTAGACATTTATTTTATTTGGCAGTATGCTTGTCCTTTGAAACCAATCATGTTGAACGTCAATACACATTCCACTTCCTTAGCAGAGATTTAAGAGACGTGTGTGTGTGTGTGTGTGATGCCTGTGCATGTCTGTGGTTCAGCTGGGGTGGTTGTAAATGACCCTTACATTCTGAACTGAGACAACATAGCATTAAATATTTTTGTCCCAGTAAAGTCAGGAAGTTTCGTTGCTAACTCTAGCAAGTCTATGGCTTCCCCCTTACTACCTTTAGTAAAGCTGCAGCCTGTATCACAATTTGTGAGAGACAAGGTGGTGACAGCACTAGTGTGCAAGAACATGCTACAACATCAACAATATGGTCTCTAGCAGGTTCCACTTCCCTAACTCCAGACTACCTACATTCCTTAAGAATGTGCAACACAACCTGTGCAACTGACATTTCCATTGACTGCAGTAAGACTTAAGAAAGAATTACGTCTAATATGAAAGGCTACGGAGGAGAAAGGGAATAATACATAAATATTTTTATTCTTTAATTTAAAAGCAATTAAAAGCAAATTATTGGGGATTGAGTCTGCTTGAGCTAACTGGAATTGGTCCGCTCAAACCTACTGGACCTGATGAGTATGAAATTAGAGCTTAGGGCATTAGCAATTTCAACATGCTTGTTGTCATTTTTTTTTTTTTTTTTTAATTGCATTTGTGTAATGGCTTCCTCACACTGCCATTAGGAAAGCATCTCAGGAATTGTATTGAGCTTTATGACTTTTCTTTCCAAGATGGCAGCAGCATTACACAAGAATCATAGCTAACCTATCACATTTTCAAACTCTGAACAAAAAAGGTGTTACCCTAACATTTCTTTTGATGATCTCTCTGTCCATTAGCAGCCTTCCTTCCGAGAGTTCAATTCCAGCGAGGGGGATGAGGACTTCTCCAATGACATCATCTCTGGAAAATCTGTCAAAGCTCAAGACCATGAAGTGAAGTGTTAAGTCTTGAATTTGGCTGTAGGGGATCCCATAAAACGTGAAAGTCTCATCGAAAGCTGGATCTAAAGTTTTTCTCAGCACTCTGGTTTTCACCTTGTGCTTTTTCTCAGGCAGGATTGTCATTTTGATGTAGGGATCAGAAGTCATTGACTGTTCATCCATTGCTGGAAGCCCACGAGCTTCTTTGATGTTCACTACAAATGCTTTTTTCTCAAAGTTGTACTCTAAGGAGAAAAAGAGAGTTCCTAGCTTGTCTTGTTTATCTTCAGATGACAGAGAAGTGATGGATTTTAAGCTATCAGGGGATACTGAATCTTTCTTCCTTTCTGCAAAGTGCTTAGGAGATGAATTTTCAAGATCTGGAGAGCCTTCCATTTTTGTGACTGTTTTGGGGAAATTGCCATTTAGATCTCTCTTCTCCAGGTCAAGATGGAGAGAGTTCTTTGGCATTGCTGATTTGTTCTTTGCTTCACTTTTATCATCTGCTCCAAACTTCTTCTTGCTGTTGAGATTCTCAGGGTATATATCAACCCCCTTCAGAACATGGACAAACTTGTATGGAGGGGTCTTATTGGACTTGGAAGATTTGCGCTGGCAGCAGATCCAAGCAAAGAGGGAGACAGAGAAGACAAGGCCAAATGCACTAAAGATCCCAACCACTGTAGGAATTTCATCTGCAAATTAAATAAATAGCAACAAGCACATAAGCAGCAGTACCTTGAATTCTGCATGATATTTAATAAAACAATGATTTAGTAAAACAAACTGATTAGAGATGGTGATATCAGCAGGATTGCCAGACTGGAAGTGCTCTGCATTGCACACATTGCTCGCCACCTGCAGGCACCAGTGTGCACTCCCACTCTAAGGCACGCTTGTTATGCTAGTATTTTTCCATACACGGAGAGTTAGGGAGGAAAATACTATTCCTATCCTAATAATAATCACTGTTCGTAATTTCTCTACTGCCTCAACCCTCTGTGTGTAGTTTCTGAGCTTATATGTCTGTGAGTAATACGAGCTCTCAGCTGTTTTCAGCTTTGGTTTTATAGAGGTTTGTTGCTTAGCTAAAACACACTCTAAAATATACATCACTTATAGATTCATCATCTGCTTTCCATAGTGTTTCCTAGAACACTTTGTGCACTCAATTAGCTATTTTTTATGGTCTGATCCCATAATTGCCTGTAGGTATCTCTTGAAAGAGGTGAGTTTAATTGGAGGTTATAGCACTCAGCAGTTTCACTGGGAATTTCAATACTTTGCAGGAGGAAGCCTATCAAGAAAATTTAGAATAATTATAATAGCAAGTGGCTTTTCCAGATGGATGTGACATTAGGTAGCGCATGTGAGCTCAAAGCTGAAAAAATCATGTTAAGTTTATCATTGATAACCACTAAACTTTACATTTAAGACCTTGAATCAAAGCCTATGGGGAGTTTACAGAAGGGGTCAGTACTTCTGAGGAGTATATAAGAAAAAACATTAAAACATAGTTTTAATAAGAATTCTATACTTACACTAAAAAAAGAGAAACCTGAGCAAGTGTTACAACCTCCATTGCCATGTGGATACATTATTTGCATACAGAGTATCATTAGCCCTTCAAAGCATGCATCGAGGGGTAAATGAGCACAACTAATTAGAAATCCAATTTTGCCCATAAGTAACATTACTAAGTGAATTTAAACCTCCCACAATGTAACAATCAGAGCTTAGCCTTTATTCTCCGCAACAGTGGATGTACAATAGAATATTAATGTCATGACATTGTTTATGCATAAAGGCAATTATGTAACAGTTCTGTTTCTCTCTGGTTGTTCTGGACAAGTAAAGGAGAACTGTCCCCCTGTGTTACTGACTCAGCTTCATCTAGTCAAAAGCTGAGCAGATAAATGTGCTGCCAATACACCTTTGCTTTTTAGTGTGATGATTCAGAAAAAAAATCCACAACAATACTATCAGAGCAAAGTAGGACATAATGTTCCAGCTCAGAAAGGATCAGGCCTTGCTATTAATTTTTATGACAACTTTCCTCATGCCTACAAGCTGTACTAGTCTATATACTGAATTGCAAGAACTTAATGAAATGACTGACAGCCATATATGTAACCAAAAAGTATTTTTCCGAACTTAAGCACGTGGTTTTGAGTTTCAAGAATCCCCTGGGCTGTAGAAATTTAAATACACATGCTATAAAATAGAAAGCTAAAAGTAATTGAAAACTAATCAGAATTCTTTAATATCTTTTAAGAATGATTTGTACATTTACAATACTTTCTCATGAGATAATAGACTTTTTATAGTAATGGATATTATGTTCTACCTTAATTCTACAACTACTGAAAGTAGTGGTAGAATCAATTTGATGTTTAAAATATTAATTATCTTTCTTAAATAAGTAATTAGACAAGCATGATGTCACAAGTGTGGTTAGAAACCTCAAGTGGGTGGAATAGGAAAGATGAAATGGTAACTAAAATGGTTTTATATTTACAGCTAATTGTGTCACAAGATGAATTTCTTGCTTTTGTCATAATCGATTGGTTAACATTCAAGGCAGTGCATTAATAGAAAACATCACCTACTGATTCTGGGAGAAGTTATAATTCCAGTTATGTGATATGAATCTGGAGTCTCTTCACTAAGTCAGCGGAATGATCCTTGAATCAAACCACTGCTAAGGCAAGCGTAATGTAGGCTAGAGTCAATATTTGTAAAGCAGAGTTCAGAAATATTCCCTCTTACTGCTTTGCTCACTAAAGCAACTTCTGTATACATTTTATAAGCACACATACATGACTGCTTCTGAAACTTCTGGTACCTCACTATATCCAGGGCATAGAAATGACAAAACTGAAAAGTTCATTGTCATCTTTGTTATTCTTATTGAAACTGGGTTGGTTAAGATGCAGCTGTTCATCTAAAAACACTGAAATCCTGTATTTTCATCTCCCTAGCAATGTCCTTTCACTTTAACTAATGATTGACCTACAATAAGAATAAACGGAATGACAATTATTTCAAGAATGACTTGCACAAAGATCTTCCCTGTGGCACAAGATCCATTTACATCATCTAACTCTTGATGCACATTACTTTAACAGAGACACAGAAAACAACCCCAAACCTCTCTCATCCAAAACCGCACCTACAAAAATCTCTTTATCTCTTCCGGTACTTTACCAGGGAGGAGGAACGGGGAGGGAGGAAGGAAGAGAGATTAGGGAAAGAAAGCAAATTCACACAACTTCTGGAACCTGAAGAGAACTGGGGGGAAAACCAGGTCCCTCCCAATAAACTGCGTGCTGGGAGACACCGGGTGGCTCAGCAGACGCTGCTCTTCTCCCAGGGAGGGGAGCATCGCCCGGCATCGGGAGAGGGGAGCCGGGACGCGCTTACCGAACTGCTGGCGGCTGTCCGCTATCGGAGCCATGTTGGTGGCGAGCGACGTCCGCGGGTCTGGAGCCGCTGTCCGGGGCTGGAGCCGCTGTCCGCGGTGCTGGAGCCGCTGTCCGCGGTGCTGGAGCCGCTGTCCGGGATGCGGGAGCCGCCTCCCCGGATGCCAAGCGACCCGCCCCGGGCACCAAGCTCACTGCCCTGCTGTCCCCTGGCTCTCCGCTCTCACGGCGCCCGGGTAACTGTCTTTGCCAGCGCAGTCAGAAAAAAAAAAAAAATTACAAGGAGAGGAAAAAAGGAAACAACAACAAAAACCACCCAAAACCCGGAGACAAGAGCAGTGGGGACAGTGGAGGAGGAGGCTGCGACGGGACTGGAGGAGAGGGGGGAGGGGAACCTTCGGTCCTCCCCTTTGCACACTGATTTGCAACCCCCTTCCTGTTTTGGCTCTTCTGAGTAGCTCCGCTCTGAGACTGAGTACGTGGTTGAAACCCAAATTGACGCANNNTCCCCCCCTCCCTAGCCACCACACCCTCCCTCCCTTCCTCTCTGTCTCTCTCTCTCCCTTCCTACACCCTCCTCCTCCCCCTCTCCCCGTCCCTGTCTTGGGATTGAACACGCACTCATCGATTATTTTAACTGCCTTGCTGCAGGTTATGAGCTCTCCCACACACCTCTCCACCGGACACAGACAGTGAAATGGCAATGTCTGTGATTCAGTGCACCCTCTGAAAGACATGGGTGTGCCTCTTTTGCCAGGGTAAGATCTATTCATTTGCTTAATTAACTATCAGCTGTGCATTTTTCAGCAACAACGTGAAAGAGTTGCCAAACTGAGAGAGTCCAGACACCTCTGCTCCAGCTGCAGGGCACACGTTTTTCCTATGACTGACGCGATACATTTACTGAATTTGAGTCACGAAAACTCCGGATGTGACTTGTCCCTGTGCCTCCTCCCTGCTTCCTCCCAACATCCACCCCCACATAAACCTTCAGCCCCCAGTTTGGAAATCCTCTTGATCTTCCTGCAGGTCTGGGAAAGAGATGACTTTAGTTCTAGGTTTTACTGGTTTAGATGTCTTGTCTCCCAGTGTGCACTAAAAATGTGGTGGGGAGACAGAGAAAGGGTGGCAGAGAGGAGGAATGTGGGGGGAACAGGACAAGAAAGCAACGTTGCCTGTAACTAGAACGTCTACAGTGTATAATAAACCAAGCTAACTCCTTGTGAAACAGAGCTGCAAAAGCCAGCACCTGGCATCTGACTCCTCCTGGATTCAAATGGAAGTATAGCAGCCAGGTTTGGAGCTAATTCTTCTGCATAAATGGGAAACAGGTGTTGTTGCTTCTCTAAATAGCAAAATCCAGATGCAGACATTGTCTGGCATGACCTTACTCCATGGTCAGCCACTTGGAAGTTACTATGTCTCTCCCTATTTCAAAGCACATTCTTCCTTCTCAGGGAAGTCAGTGAAGCTCCTGGGATTTTAGAAAAATTAAAGTAGGAAAATCATGGAATCAGAGAATATCTTGAGTTCGAAGGGACCTGCAAAGATCATCAAAGTCCAACTCCTGGTCCTGAGCGGAATACACCAAGAATCCCACTGTGTGCCTGAAAAAATGCTTCATGAACTTTGTCAGGTTTGGTTCTGTGAGAACTGTCCTGAGGAGCCTGTTCCAGTGCTCAACCACTACCTGGGGGAAGAGTCTTTTCCAAACATACAGTGTAAACCTCCATGACTGAGCTTCAGGACATTCCCTCGTGTCCTGTCACTGGTCACCACAGAGAAGAGATCAGTGCCTGTCCCTCTGCTGCTTCTTGTGAGAAATATACAGAATATATATATACAGCTGTGTACAGTGATGATGTCCCCCCTCAGCCTCCTCTTCTCCAGCTGAACCAACCAAGAGCCCTCAACCACTTCTCATACTGTTTCACCTCTGGATCCTCCACCATCCTCATCCTCCCTGTAAGAACTTCCTCTCTTTCCTATACCGTGGCACCCAAAACTGCTCTCAGTATTCCAGGTGAGGCAGCCCCAGCCCAGAGCAGAGTGGGACAATCCCCTCCCTGGCCCAGCTGGTGATGCTGGGCTTGATGTCCCCAGGACAGGGATGTCCCTCCTGGCTGCCAGGGCACTGCTGATTCAAGTTCCACTTGCCACTGACCAGGACCCCCAGGTTCCTTTCCACGGCACTGCTTTCCAGGATCTCATTCCCCACTTTCCCCATACACCCAGGGTTGCCCCATCACAGGTGTAAATCTGGCACTTTCCCTTGTTTAGCTTCACTCAGTTGGTGATTCCCCATCCCTGTCATTTGTCATGGTCTCTCTTCAGGGCCTCTCTGCCCTTGAGGGAGTCAACAGCTCCTCCCAACTTAGTATCATTGGCAAACTTAGCCTCCCTTCAAGTCAATATGTCAAGTTGGTGTAAAAACACAGCTGAATTAAGTGCCCGGCATATCCTGTGTCTTGAGAATCCATTGGTTAATATTATTTTTGTTTATCTGTTTCTGCTGTCCCTTCAGCAACTGGGCCTTGGTATATAGCTCCAAAAATCTTGCAGAAGCAGCCACACCCACTATCCTAATCATCATTACATCCCACTCCTTTTTATCAAGCGCAGAATATAGCTTATCACCATTGTTCCTCTTACAAAAACCTGGACTACAATGAATTTGGGTATAAAAAGACTGGAGAAACTGTTGTAGAGATCTTTTTTGGTGTGTTATGGCAGCACAATTTGATTTGGAATCTTTGAATTCACATCTTGGCACAAACCCAAGCAAACCTGGCTCAGTTTCTTTATTCTTTCTGGCAATCCTCATTCCCCTAGCCCTGCTATCCACTTCTCCTTCCCTGTCCAAAATCCAGACTCGCTCAAAATGTGAGGACATTGAAAGCAGTCACATTTGATCTTAGACTACATTCCAAGTATATGAACCTCCCGACTTGACTGAAATAAAAAAAATCCTAAAAAAAAAATAAAAAATTGAGTGAAACACGTATAACTGGATTATTGGATTATTGTAAATTACTATGTCTGGACTTTAAAAAACAAAGGACTGAGAATCAATACATGGTATTTCTGGGTAGTGCATTTATCCTACTTGAGCTGGGATAGGGTGAGCATAAATATTATGTTGACACTTGAATTATTGTCAGTAATTACTGACTCTTTTTTTTTTTTTNTTTTTTTTTTTTTTTTTTGAGTAAACCCCAAGACTTCCTTTGTCGAAGTATACATCATTTAGAGACCACATGGAATTATAAAAATGATTGATTCTGGTTTTCTTCTGTTTAGTTTTTCATACATCCCAGGGATATATAAAAAGCTTTTATACAATATGTACTTTATTTTAATAATTCACAGGGATAATTCCCTTTAGCATTCAGTGTTCTCTTTTTTTCTTTCCTTTTTCTTTTCTGGGACAATGCTGATGAAATGAGGAAGATATGTGTCCTTTTATTTCTTTTTTTTCTTTTTTTCAGAAATCCATGACAGCTCATTGTAGGTTTTAGATACCAGTTAAGGCTTGAGTGGTGTTGTGTGCTGTACAAACATAGAGTAGAGAGCCTTTCCTTTCACCTCAGTTTTGTGCATGTGTATCACTTTAATAAAGGTAACATGAAAAAGGCTTCACAACAACAAGTCTCTGTCTTTAGAAACTTGAAGCTGCCAAGACTATGTATATACAGAAGCACCTGTAAAAATATCTATAGATGTGAAAGAAAAAGTAATTTTATCTCTTTATGGCTTTGGTCATCGAAATAGCAAACAAATATTTTTTAAATCACACATGAACCTTCTGTATTTAATGCAGGACTCCACTTAATGGAACAGAGTGTTCATCCCGGAAAATCCTTGAGGGGGAGGTGGAGCACTGAGTTGCTGACACATCTCGAGACAGACACACGTTTGCTGCCTGTGTTGTGCAAGCACCATCTAGTGTACATCTCAGAGCCATCAGCACCGGATGACGAACGTGCACCCCTGTAGGTACTACAAGCACAAGGATACATAACCAGCTCACTGCTGATTCATTGCACTTCTGGCAAGTGTCCAGAGAGAAAATCGTGTCAATCCTGTGTGCTTCTTAACCAATTAAGTGATGGCCTTTCTGTCCTGCAAAACAGTAATGACTCTTCATTTCTGCAGCCATAAGTTCTTCACAGTTCCCTCTGTTCTAAGGCAGCATTGAGTATATTCCCTCCACACAGTTTGCAACAGGCTCGTCAGTACGAACTCAGGCTAGGACCTCACAGCCCAGGTAATATTCCCTTCCTTTTTCCAGCAAACAATGATCTCAAACACTTCCACCTCAGGGACAGAACATTAAAAGGAGCTGAATGAGATTTTGCCTGCACTGAATTGAAACGGATTGATCATCTGGAAAATATCACAGTATGTGATCTGGCTGACTGTATCACAACAGGACCTTCTGTGGTCTGAAAACCAGATTACTGGTGCACATGCATGCGCAGAGCATCCTTCTGCTACTCCAAGAAGAGGGAGTGTGGTTGCTAAGTGACAGAGAT
>WBNO01012045.1:0-11809 GCA_013400575.1 Peucedramus taeniatus
GGGGGGGGAGGGGGGGTTGTGGGTTTTTTGGCACTGCATACATCATATTGCCAGAAGGTCTGAAAAGCCAATTGCTAGGTTAGCAAATGAATGGTGCAGTGCAGTGTGGAAGGATGCAAGGAGAGAACAATTGCTCTCATGTTTGAAGCACTCTTGCTGCTGAAAAAGGACAATTTTTTTTTTCTTGGTTCATGGTCATGATGTCAGTTTTGGTTGTCTAGGTATTCCCTTTCCCTCTGGAAAAAGGAAAACACCCAAATTGGCTTGTGTTCAGTGTTTTGGAAAGACATGTTTAAGTGATGAAATGGACTCTAATTTTCCTTGGTCGTCTTGTCTGAACTTCAGCCCTTGGGATCTGCTGAGAAAATTCAGTAGACATGTTCAAAGTGTGTTCAGATTAACCCTTTGAGAAATCTTTATAAAATTAGATTTTAAATGCATACTCAAAGTACCTTTTAAGAGAAGTTGTAAGTATTTCTTGATTTCTTGTTTGAAAACTACTGTATGTGTGTATATATATATATACACACACATATGCACACACACAGGTAAAATGTAATTTTTTTTTTTTTTTGTGGTGGTCTTGAAAATTTTCAGCACACAGTCCCTGATAAAATATCAACCTGATTCTCAATTTATGTAAACTAGCTGGAATGCAATATTTGGATCTGTACTTATCAATTTTATCAGACCTTTGTTACCTTCAAACATCTTTGTTCTGCTCTGCAGAAGAACAGCCAGACNCTAATCAGGGAGACTCTTCAGTGTATGTGGCTTTGATTGGTAAGAAGAAACTTGAGCTGAAGGCTAAAATAATGTTGGTAATAGGAAGAAAAAATTATTATTCTTTCTTTTTTGGTAGTAAAATTTGATTACCTGTTTGTGAAAGAGGAGGTGGGGGAAAAACCCACTCTGTAGCTGCTTTTTGTGTAGCTGCCATCAGTTCTGAGTTTCCCTTTTAGAATGTTTGGGCAATGAACGTGCTGGTAATAACTTGTTTAAAAATTAATAAAATGCAAATGCTTTCAAGTGTAATGTCACACATTCAAATCTCTGGAACTAATATGTTCAATTGGATCTTATTTTGAAGAGTGCCATAGCACCAAGTAGCATAGCAACAGCCTTCTTTTAAAAGATGCCCAGTGAATGTGTGCATAAGATGTTTCTTGTGTTCTGTCTTCCAGTCCCTCCTTTATTCTTGTATTTCTTTCTTGGTTTTAGTTCTCAGTGATTTTTTTTTCTTTGAATCAGGCAGAGAATATATACTGAGAAAACAGTCTTTCCCAGTCTGCTTAATTTTGTTCCTATTTATTCTATCTTTATTTTTCTTTATATGTGGTTAGATGAACAGAGCTCAAGGAGGCTGGGCAATAGTAGAGGCTCTGAATACACCTTTCATGGTATGTCTAAATGCAGGCTGATAGGAGAAGGAGGTGAAAAACAACCTTATCTTGTGTTTCCTGTAGTTTACCTTGCTGGGTTGTTCCTCATTTATGTGTGGAGAGGTCTGTACTGCTGTATTTATGTACAATAAAACTGAGAGGACAGGAAAGGCACAGGAAAAGTGTCTAAGGACAAGCACTGCTACATATGACAAAAACCTTGTGGACCTAAAGTCTTGAACAGATGAGCAATGATGATCTGGTTAGTGGTGCTGAATTGTAACTTGAGGAAGAGACATGAAGGTGTTTGGAATATCTTGGTGTTTCCTGGGATATAAGGTGATGTTCAGCTGCAATGTCCTGTTGGGCAATCTTTGTTCATTCTTGCATTTTAACCTTGCCTATTTATTTTGTACTTCCTTTCTTTTCAGCACTGCTGCAGGTTAAACACAAATAAGGTTTTGAAGGGGATTTAACTGATGACCAGCTGCATGCATTACCTACCTAGTGCATTCAGCCTTTTGAATTTTCTTCCTAATCTGAGGTTTGGTTTGCCTGTGCTCATCCTGCTTTCACATGCACCTTAATTGACACTGATTCTCAGTTCTCCCAGCATCTGATGGCATTGTGTTTTGATGGAGTTCTGTTTCATAATTCACTGCTGCAATTAATTGCTAATCTTTGGGTGCCTTAAGACAAAACTGCTTCAAATGAATGTGAGCCAGCCATTCTGTGTGTGGTGGTGCAGAAATGTGAAGGTGTGTGAAGCCAATGCTTGGCTCATGCCAGGTGAACACTGAACTAAGAGACCCTGCAACTCATTTTGTGACACATTTGTACAGTTTTAAATGATGTTGCAATGTGTTGTGCAGCTCATGCTGCTGCAGTTTTCATCTCAACACATTTGTCTGTGTTTTCAGCAGTCAGTCCAGTTTGCTGCTCCTCACTTACATGTGTTATGCTCTCCAGTCTATGTTCTTAAAAATAGGTGTTTTCTTCTTGCTCCTAACTGGCATTTTTATAAATTGCAATGTGGATTTAATGGAGGAAAGCAGTTGGTTTCTGGAGATAGATATTTCTGTGTAGTAGAGCTGTGTAGTACATGTAAGTGGCACCTTGATATGTGTTTGAAAAATAAGTATTTGGAGCTATTTAACCGTGTTTCACTTAGAGAATATGCTGCTGGATTCTTTTTGTTATGAATTCTATATGGAAAATTCTGCTCAGTGGCTATTAGGTGAAATTTGGTGTGAGTAATGTATATGGGGATACATCAGGTCAAATGGAAAATCAAAAATTATTGTCTAAAGTTAATTGAGAATTCAGTGAGGGTTTTTTTTTAAGTGGCACTGAAAGTATTATTAGACTTTTTTACGTATTTTTCAGAAATTAGATGAGCAGTCTGAAAAACATCAGTGTGTTTGATATGGTTTTTATTGACAAAAACTGTGGAAAAACCTGAAACGAACTTGCAAAATGTTTTATCATCAAATATGTTTATGCTTTTAAAGAGAATTTGGATAACAAATCTAAACTTTTAATGTACTATTACGAAGACAAATACATCTGTCACATTTCACATGATTATTAAACCGTAGGGTTTTTTTCAGTTGGATGCTGAATTTTCTTTGATTTAGCAGTAAAAATGTTTTGTAAACAAACAGAAATGCTGGAGGGTGAATTCTTTCTTCTTCATGCACACAGGTGTGCCAGGAACATTTACAACTGGAAGTTACAGGAATGAGAACAGAATTTGGCTGAGATTTTTTTACTGACTGTTTAGAAATCTGTCTTTGTATTATTTCTCCAATGCTGTGGTTAGAGGATATCCTAAAATGTGGCAACTCTTAGAGTAGAACTGCTATATGTGTTACTTCTGTCAGCTCTGGGAAGATCATAATTTCCAGTAGGTGCCTTAATATACACTTACCTGAACTGGAAGGGTAAGAAATAGAGAACAAAATTATGATAATGAACAGGAAATTAACAATATTGCCTTCACATTGTTCATTTTACTAATAATTGATACCAGTGTTCCCAGGGCCCTGTTATGATTCTATGTTTCATTTAAAATTCCCAGAGCCAGTATGAAAGAGCTAGAAATAATCTTTTGCAGTAATAGAAGAAAAGGAAGAAAAATACATCTCTAATGTATTTTTGTTTATATTTTTTGCAAAAAAAAAATTTTTTTTTGGGTTTGCAAATGGTGGAAGGAGTTGAAGCCTACTTGTGTTTTCTCTCAGAAAAATGGTAGATTAAAGAATGTCATGGCAGAGAAATGTGGTTGAACTGCTGGATTCCTGTGGAGTTCAGCTCCCTGACACTCTGCCACTCAAGTTCACAAGGTGCTCTCAAAAATATTTCCTTCCAATGCTCCCTGCCATATAACCTTGGCTGCAGTGATTGCTTCAGTTCCCCTTGATCTCCTGCTGCTGCCCCCCTTCTTTCACTATCTAGGAATTCTTATCAGGCTTGGGGAATAAAGTACTCTGACATATGAGCCTGTGGAGGGTGCATAGTATTTGTCAGCCTTCTCACACTGGATAGATAAAACGTGGTGCTGTAATGCTGTTGAGGAAATTGGATGGGCTTTTTACAGAAATGTGTCTCAAAAGTAATTTCAGTCATCTTCCTTATGATGTTTTATACCATGTAAGCCAGCTGAACAGAATTCTGTGCAGGATGAAGGAGTGGGCCATTAGAGACCAGCCCTTGCTAGCATTACTCTAAATGGGTTGTGTGCTCCAGGCAAAGAACAAGTCTCTTATCAGTAGAACCAATGAAGGAATCTGCACTTTTAAAAATATTAAGGTATAATATAATTAAGACTGATTTTATTAATTTTCTGAGTGCAAGTACACAATTTTGTGAAACAGTGGCCTGTAGCTGGTGATTTTGAAGCTCTTGGAATGAAGGGGTTTACATTTTCAATGTCTTTCAGAATAGGCATTTTTCTCAGGGGTAATCTGAGACATAATTACATATTTGTATCTAAAACCTAATATCTTTTGCCTACTGCAAAGGTTTGTTTTCTTATAGCTGATATTCATATGTAAGGGCATTAAGATTTTCAGGGTGAACACAAAACACAAGTGATGTGATCAAACAGCAGCTTTTCCCAGCTTTTCATGCCTGACTTCCTTCTTAGTGTATAACAGTACCTAAAACCCCACAAGCTCATTTTCAGGTTGTGTTTGACAAAATGCAAGGGAACTGAGTAAGTTTGCACTTATCCCACCTTGTGCTTAGCCCCCAGGTAGCACTCCTTGCAATTTTTGGTGTATTCATAAATGTTATTATTGTTCATGTTGTTGTAAGGCTTGATTTACTTCAGTGCTAAGAATTTCTGCAAGAATATATTTGTATTTAAGTTCTTCAGCAATAAAGAATGGGTTATTAAATAATTTTTAAGAAGATGATAGATCTTAAAGATTCTTAAGAGATTCATGTTACCCTCATGATGATGAGCATATTTTTTGCCATAGCCCAGTTACTGCACTTTACATATATATATATATATTTCTTTTTCATATGTATTGAAGTGACTGATGGAAGAGTTTGCATGCAGATAGTACACTCAAAAAATTCCCCTCCAAGTAGATTATCCAGTAAAGTTTACTTGTAAATAAATTCAAGTAATATGGAAATTTATTGCCAGGAAGAAATTTCTCTGGAAGTCGCAGCTGTTGCACTTAAGTAAAAACAGGGGTGGAAAAAAGCCAGGAGTAATTAATCTAATTATAGAATTGTTTGGGTTGGAAGAGACCTTAAAGATCACTCATGTCCAACCCCCCTGCCATGGGAAGGGACACCCTCCATTCATCTGGGTTGCTCAACCTTGTCCTGAACACCTCCAGGAGTGGAGCATCCATGTCTCTGGGCAAACAGAGCCAGAGCCTTGCCACTTTAGCAGTGAAGGATTTCTTCCTAATATATCATTTAAACCTACTCCCTTTCAATTTAAGGCCATTCCCCCTTGTCCTATCAATACATGCTGTTGTAAAAAATCCTTCTCCAGCTTTTTTGTAGGCCCCCTTTAGGTGCTGGAAGGCTGCAATGAGTGTCTCACTGAAGTTTTCTCTTCTCCAGGCTGAACAGCCCCAACTCTCTCAGCCTTTCCTCATAGGAAAGATCCTTTGATGATTTTGGTGGCCTGCTTTAGGCTCACTCCAGCAGTTCTGTGTCCTTCTTGTGTTGGGGGCCCCAGAGCTGGATGCAGCAATCCAGGCAAAATCTTTTTTTTAAAAAAACCATTTTATATTCCTTGTGGAGTCTTTTTTTGGAGAGAATCTGATTCTTGGAAGAGTCCTGACCTGAAACACAATGAAATCCATGAGCTTTCCACCTTACTGTGGGATCTGTCTGCATGCAGAGGTACAAGAGAACAGGAAAAACCCCTGAAGCTGTGAAAATAAATGGAGCCTTCTGTATCCTCTGTAATCTCCCGTTTCCAACACAAAAAGCAAGTTTCCTCTGCCACGTGACAACATTACAGCATTGCTTTACAGCTCTGGGAAGATGATGGTGAAGGATTTCAGACTGCAGAATCAAGAGTTCTGTCCCTCCTTTAAAGCAGCAGTGGTGCTGTGAGGTCATCCAGTCCAAAACCTCTGCTTGAAGCAACTAAATCAGGCCAACCTGCAATGTAGATCAGTGGGATAAGCAGAGAACTTGAGAGTTAACCCCAGCCTGTTGCTTAAATTTGCAATTTTCTCTCTGAAAATGTGTTTTCTTTATTATTCTAAATGGTATTTATCTTCTTTCCCTTTGCATTGCATTTTCAAAGCTTATATTGGTAAATTTAAGGTGAAATTGTCATTCACTCTTAAATTATACTTCTGTGACTCTTTGCAGCAGGGCAGTCTTGTGCTTGTATACTGCATACATAATTTTGTCTAGTCCAAACTAGGGATTAATGTGTGGTTATCACCTCTAAATGAGATCTGGAAATAGGTTCACCCTCTCTGCAGCCCAGGCTGTTCAATATTATCATAAAGTTTCTTTTTCTGCCATTAGGTAGTTCCAAATGCTAAAAGTTTGGCAGTTCTCAGGCTTTTTTCTTCTTTCTGGTCTAAAGGTAAATCAGATAAAGACTATTCTGAGAATATCTGCTAAAAGTTGCAAATGAATCATTTAGCACTCTGCTTAGTTTAAGTTTTTGTGGATTCATTTATTTTGGAAAAAAACCATTTTTGATAGGTAATGCTATGATTCTTCCAAACTTGCTAAATTTTACTTAATCAGGCATTTCATTTACTAAAAGTGGCTCAAGGTGTCAATGCTGCAAGCCAACTCTATTTTTCTTTTTGCTAGAGTAAATAATGGGCTTTTCCATATCACAGTAGAAAAATAAATGAGAAACAATGCCTCTCCCTATACTTAAAAAATACACACTCATAATCTGAATATAAGTTGACATTATTGGAAATTGCAAAGTTTACCTGTGGGGAATGTTAATGATTCATTAGCTTTCAAATTTGCTGGGAAGATAGAGGATGATTTGGCAGGAGTTCTTCACACAAGAGGCAGAAATCACAGGTGGTCCTTGACTTCTTCAGTGTCCTTATTGCTGTTGGTAGTGATGCCTTAAGGTGGTAGCTTTTATATTTTCCAAATCCTGTACTGCATTAGTGCAAAACCCTAAACTCCATATAAAGTTCTAAGTACTCTTCACATTTTGGTCAGACAAAAAAATCCCTCTGGGCCCAAGATCTGAGGACACACCAAAGCCTCAGGCCCCAAAAAGTATAAACAAAAGTGAATTTGAGGAAAGTGAGCTGGGAGAATAAGACTTCATTACCTGAAGCTGTAATTGGAGGATTAACCCCTGATATGTAAATGGACAAAACTTATCTGTCTGAAATCCTTGTGGCCATTGTCCATTTTGGGTGAGGCTTTTACACTGCCCAAGGTGTGTCTGTTGAAGGTCTTTAATGAATCCCACTTTATTCTCAGCTCTGTCTAGCCTCTGTTCTAGGTAGCCACTCTGAGTAGGGTGTGATCCAGCTGCAGTGCACTGGTTTTACCCAAACTCAGTGGTGAATCCAATCAGAAGACAGCTCACATCAGCTCTCAATGCAGTGTTCATCACTTAGGCTACAGCACTTAGAGAGCCAGGGTGGCATCTTCTGTTTCTTCTAGAATTAATCCATATTCTTTCAAGAGTGATCCTTGAAGACAGGCATTTAAACACTTCCTTAATTAGCATCTGACTGAAACATTGACAAAAGTCTGGTTTTTTGCATTCTTCTTAAAGAGCTGTTTGATTATATGTTTATACAGTCTCTAATTGTAGAATTTGTTCGTGTAAAGCAGCTGTAAAATTTCCCTTGGAAAATCAGATTTGATTAACAGTGACTCAAGGTCTGGCATCAGAAAGCTAAGTAGGATTTACCTTTTCATTAAGACAGTTGGAAGAATGTTGCAAAGCAGGTTCCCACAGTGCCTGTCCATCCCACCTGGCTGTAGCCCTGGTCCTCTTAATCCTTCACTTTGATAAATGCTCAAAGTCACCTGGTCTCTGCATGTTTCTCTCAAAATGATTGTGGTAAGTCTTGCTGTATAAACCTGTGTTCCTGTAAATCTGCCTGATGCTGCTCTCAGCTCAATTAAAATCAAAAGTTACCACTTGGAACAGGGCAGGATGTGGGGAAAGGGGTTTTAGCCTGGGAGGGGATCCCTATTAAAACTCTGGCTGCATTTTGTGCCTGATATTAATTATTGACACTCTGTGGCACACTAGTGCAGGTCAGGTGTGGAAAACTAAATAACTAAACCTATGCCATTTAAAAGGGTGGACTTGGAAAATTCCCTTGGACTAGGAGTTTAAAGGTGTGTGCCTTTGCATATTTGCAGTGCTGTACTCTGACCTCCAGCACCACTTTTGTAGGGGGTGAAAGTTGGGAAAAATAAGTGAGTATTATTTCAGCTGTAGTCATCTGGTTACTAAAAAGCCATTATAAACTTATATCAGTGTTTTTTCTAGTGCAAGACTAATATTTGCTTATTGTTCTTCTGTCTGCATTCTGACACAGATTTATTGTGCCTTGGGGCAAGTCATCAACCTGCCCTTTGTTTCTGTTCCTATACTTGTAGAGTAGAAACAGTACTCTCATTCCCTAAAATCAGTTTATTTGGCTAGCCTTTTGAAGTGACATGCAGTAATTGATGCAGGCATTAATGTGTTGCAGGGGTGCATACAAATTATGCTGCATCAGAGTGTTTCAAATCTGAGCCACTGACCTGTAATGGCATCAAGGAACTTCCAGGTTGGTTTAGTAATGATCTACAACAGAGATGGGACAAAAAGGCAAACAGGGCTCCCTGCTTTTGTTCAGCTGTTACTATTTTGCTGTGTTACTTAAACTTTCTGTGCATCATAAGAGTAGTGAATGCATTCCAAAATCCACAAAGTTTTTATTAAAACTTCTGCATTCAGCCACATTGTGCCTAACCCTGTTTAGAAACAGCTCAACAATGCATTGCCCCTTATAGGGAATACTGGAGAGCCTGGTTAAAGACACAGTTGTTACTGACAATATTAGGGATCTAATATCTAAAATCTCCTCAGCTACTGGGGGGATCTTGAGTGTCAAGCTGGTTTTGAGAGTGTAACCTCTTCACAGACATGGGCAAGAATGAAAAGGCACTTCTAGATCTAAAAAGTCCTTAGCACCTGGTATTTCTTTGAAATATTGGAGACTCTGGTCCATTAATTTCTGGAAAAGTGTGATGGAACTTAAGAGGGCACAGTGAAATAGGCTCTTAGCAGTTATTCTTTCCCTGTGTATGAATTATAAAGAAGATTCATTCTTATAACTAATTCCAAATGCAAAGTCAGAGGAGGGCTGAGGTATTTATAAGTGGAATGAGAAGGAAGTGTTTAAAAAAAATGCTGTCATGGGCTAAACAACCTCGTTTGCATTTCTGGAGTGTCTTAATGCAACTCAGAATGAAACTTCAGTATAATAATACCAAAATTATTTGCTTTGCTTTTTCAGCAGTAGAGGGCAAAAGAGCTGTTTTAAATGTTTTTCTTCATAGGCACTTTCTTGGGAATGATGGGTTGGAAAAAAGGATGTGGGTGGTCAGAAACACTGAGTGGCAGGTTGAAAAGATATGGTCTTTGTCCCTAAAGCCCTTCTATCTTATTTTAAACAAGAATGGTAATAGTTTTGGTCCAACTTTGAGTAACCAAACTAAAACTGCACAAGAAAGGGGCAGCAAGACTGAAAATGCCTAGGAAAAACAAATTATAGCTCTAGAACAGAAAAGATTTTACAAATTTCCTGCTGTTGGAGAAGGCCATAAGAGAACACGTGTGGGAAATCCACAATGGAAAAGAAATGCAAGAAATCTCATCTCTTTGTAAAATTGAATTTTGGACATCAGTTACATAACATGACTCTGGAACTGTGGTGTTTAATTTTTTTTTGTGTTTTTCTGGATGAACAGTGGCAGGCAGTAACCAGTAGTCAGCAGCTGGATGTGTGTCATAACATGTAGAACTCTTTAAATCATAGTCTCCCATCTGTTAAAAAGCATATTTTTTTTTAAGGAGAAAACTGTGACATGTGTGACTTCTGTACTGTGATTCATATGCTGTAAACCATGACTGAAAGTGACTTCTTTTTAAAAGCTTGAAATTTGAGAATTTTACTTTGTATGAGTAGTTTATAGCATTCACTAAATTGTAACAGTGCCAGGAAGGAGGGATATTTTTTGATATTTTTTTGATTTTTTTAAAATTCTGTTTGCCATGAGAAATATTGGATATGAATAAATGGGAGAAAAAAATGTGAGTAAATGGAAGAAATAATATTTTTTTGCTAATGATTGTATTTTATTTTTTTTTAGCCTGTGATAGGCTTAGCAATGATTCATCAAACTAAAATGTGAAAACACCACGAGTTGATCTATTTCTGGGCAGCACAAATCAAAGAGATTCCAAAGCCAAATTTTGGTTTGATTTGCATACTCTCCCAACCCCATGAGGCCAGTGAGATCAGAGTTTAAATCAGGTCAGCATTTGGACCAGTTTCTGGATAGGTCATCAGTTAAAGACCAGTCTTGTCATCTGTTACATGAAAGACCTTCTGCTGAGTTTTACATGCTTGTGAGAAAGCTCAAAGGGCTTCATGATTTCTTAGAAGACTCTTGGAGCTGACTGTTGTGATCCTCTAATTTAAAAGGGGGACTCACCAACTCAAAGTTATCCAAAGGAAATATCCAAATATCCTGAAGCCCTGCTTGATAGCACCAACAGGGAAGGTGTTTAGTGAGTGGGCTTGGATTGGAGGTCTCACCAGAGTGCTGGGAATTGGGGTTCTCAAAGCAACAATTAACATCAGTGAGCAATGGAGCAGATGACAAGGTTGTCATCCCAGTGTCAGGAGTGAGTGGTGAGTTTATGAGGTGAGATATCTCAGATTTTTCTGAGAAATACCAGATTTTTTTCAATAAATACCAGTATGAAGTCTTCATGGAAAACAAAGTCCCATTTTTAACATAAAAACAACTTGACATTTTTCAGTATACTTTTTAATGAGCATTGCTCTGAGCTATTTTATAATGAAATTTGCTTAAAAGTAGAACAGGCTGGTGATACTTGGCAGAACGACGTGGCATATGGTAAAACAGTTGTGATTTATTGGCAAGCACTCTCATTTTGGAAAGAGTGGCTTTCAGCACAGTGATCTGTATCTTGATATTCAGGTCTTTAAGGGAGAAAAAGAGCTGCTGAGAGGTATACATGGGATACTTTGAAAGGCCTTTCAATTTGGGTTGGATGAGAAGCTTTCTATTTTGTTCTTTGTTTTACATGTGACATCTGACCTTTACCAAGATCTTTATCCTATTTTTCACCTTTTTTAGAAACATCAAAATACACTGTAGCTTGAAGGCAAGTGAGCATTTTTAACTTGTACAAGATGGGATTGCCAGAGCTGGCAGATCCAATTCATTGTAGCTGTCACATGTGTTTATTCCTTGCACTTTACAATATCCTGCAAAAACTACTGAAAGTGATGGGTCCCCCAATTGTGAGTATTCTCCAGTCCACATTACAGGCCTTGAGTCTATTTTTATTGAATGTGAGTTGTGGGAGGAGCCCAAACCAAGATGAAGTATTTCTCAACTTCTCCAGAAAAAACACAATTACCTCAGTAATGCTAAATGCTATAAATTTACAAACATATGGGAATTAGGAAATTAAATGCTAAATGTCCTTTTTCAGGTTCTGTTCTTCATGGCTTGCTGTTCTCTGCATGTGCAGTCATAGGTGATAATTCTTGCCAGTAGCCAAAGGAGGATTGTGGTGATGCCACTAATTCTTGGCTCCTCAAAGAAATCATCAGATCAAACTCCTTCTGGTGGTAGGGGGTTTTTAAATACTGACATGCTTTAGAGGCTTTTTTTTTTTTTTTTTT
>WBNO01012045.1:11814-24647 GCA_013400575.1 Peucedramus taeniatus
AGTGTTTTAATAGGACATAAGCTCTTGAAAAAGGATTATATAAAGCTACTGGATTTTATTTTTTTTTTCCCAAAGGGTATGGCAAAGCTGAAATCCCCCAGTGCACTCAGAGGAGAGGTCTGTCACTAGAGGTGCATATTCCAGGTCACACAGGGAAGGAGTGGAGAAGATTTACAGGAGAAGCTGCAATTACTTTCACAGTTTGGTCAGATGTTAACCCACATTACAGGTCTCTGGCTGTGACCCAGACTCATGGGCTCATGAGTTATTAGCCTGGTTTTGGTTTTTTTGTTGTTTTTTTTTTAATGAAAGATTCTTGCTCTCATGATTGCAGAGTATGAAAAAATGCTCTGAAGAGTAACTTAGAGGGCAGAGCTTCTGTGAGGCAGATGCCCTTTGAATGAGGGGGCATGGCTACAAGCTGGGTCAATTATCCTGGTCTGCAGGCGAGTGTGTGGAGGGGTGGGGACTGGCAAGAGTCAAGGAGAGAGGAAGAGTCAAGTCTAAATTATCCTCATTTGAACTGGCTGCTTTGTAACTAATTAATGACTCTGGACTAGGACCTTAGCAATATAAAACAAGCTTTCAGTATCACATGCAGTCCTACCTCCTTTTTTCACAAAACTAGGAATGACTTGTTCTGAATTTAGTGTGTTTTGACTTGGTAATGCCCTGGGAAATCCTAACTGGTTTGTTTGTTTGTTTGTTTGCTTTTAGGAATTATCTCATATTGCAGTATACCAAATGTGTAATTACTGAGGTTTGCTAAATACCCTTACTGCTATATCCTCTCAAGCTATCTTTAGAATTTAAATGATTTTCTGGGGCTTTTTAAGGAAATAAAACAATAACTTTCCCCCTACAAATACTCAGTCTTTGTTCTGTTGTGTTTGTGTGTGTAGATAGATTTATACATGTATTGCTGATCTTTGGATTGTGCAAATATAATTGAAGGGTGTCTGCCAAAAACTCAATTAATAGTTGCCTTATTTGGGGTTTTTGACCAGCATGCAGGAAGTGTCTTAATTTTTCTTTTTCCCCTCCAGTGTGAGCAGTGAGAGGGGTTTCCAATTAGTGAAATTTATAGGTTAGTTATGAATCATCTCCTGAAATCAGCTCCATGAATTGAGTCATTAGTACTGGATGTTTTCCATTTGGGTCTTATGAATTTCTGCTTAGTGTTTGGCAGGAATACTGTGTTTGATGTCCAGATGCAGTTTTTCAGGGTGGGCACATTCTAAACCTTGAATGGAAGGGCTCAGTCAGGATGTGACTTCCATTGACATGTGTTGAACACTGGGTTTTAGAGCTCTGCAAGTTGGGAAGGTGATAGTTCACTGATAGATAAAAAGAGATTTTTTTTTTTTTTTTCCCTACATGTGCAGCAATAGTTTGACAGTGATTACATCATTTTATTTTAGGTTAATCTGGCAGTGGACAGTGAGGAAGGTTTGCTCTGCATGCTGTGCATTTTATGAGTAAGAGGTGGTTTCTGTCCAAAAGAATTCCTAGTCTGCAGCAGGGGTCCTGGTCCTCTTACTGACACCCCCATTAAATGCCAGATCTGGCAGTGGAAGTGCTCAGGCAAAATGAAGTAGCTGATAATGTCTTGATAGCACATGATCATTGATAATTTTTGATTAGTCTGCTTTAATAGGCTAAATAAAGATTCTAAAGGGTTAGGATTTTGGGGTTTGGTTTTTTTTAGAACAATAATTAGGCTGCCTTTTTTTTTTTCTTTTGTTGTAGGTTTGGTAGTTGTTAGTTCTTTTAACTAGCTATGGTTTACCTTGATTTTCTTTTTAAAAGCTCTTTTTATACATAAAGCCCCTAGAAAACATAAAAAATCATCTCATCTGAGAGATGACCAGCTGTATTGAACTTTAATCGTGGCTTTAATACAAGTAGAAAGAACTCCTGAGTTTTCAAATATAAAAGCTGAGAAATGGTGAAATTTAAGTGCACTGTGAATAAGCCATGGGTTTAAGAAAAACTTCTTGTGATCCCTAACTCATAAAAAGCCACACAAAATTGTTTATGCCACCTGTTAATAATCCTCACCTGTAGAACATCACTAAGAATAACTCTAGGTATACCTGACACCATATTGTAAAAAATAAATCAGCCCAAATCCTATATTTAGATTATTTTATGCATGTTATTTCTGTCCATATTGGGATGAAATAAATAATGGATGAGAATAACATTTTTATGTGCTTAAATCCTAGCATTAACTTATTTGTTGCAGAATCATGCAAGTACTGAAG
This sequence comes from Peucedramus taeniatus, assembly GCA_013400575.1. Lineage (NCBI taxonomy): Eukaryota > Metazoa > Chordata > Aves > Passeriformes > Fringillidae > Peucedramus > Peucedramus taeniatus. The sequence continues at coordinate 14,082 of WBNO01012045.1, forward strand.
TATTTTCTTAACAACATGGGAACTTGCAGCTTATCTTACTCCATAAGAACAGAAATGTAGAAACAGAAAAATATATTTTAAAGTCAAGCTCTCTGCTGACAGGGACACAAGAATGACCTTTACACAAGAGCTGGGATAACAAGAATCCTTCCAACAGTGTGATGTGAACTCTCAAAAGGCCCATTGATAAAAATGGTGCCAGGTTCAGATGGACAGCAGAGGTTTTGCTGTCTGCAGAGTAGATCTGTGGAGCCTGCCAGACCCCTTGCTGTTCCTATAAAATGCTTAGCAATGGCCCAAAGAGCAAGGCAGATGTTCTTGGTGGGTTTCTGTTTGGGATCCTCCCCAAGGAAGTGATCACTTGTGCAAAATGGAACAGTTTTGGCAGCAGTGGTGGAATGCATTCAGCTCTAGCATATCCCAAAGACTTTGAATTTGAACCACCTTCCCTTCTAACCATCCTAAGAGGTGACTTCATCCTTGGTACAGGGATGAATTGTACCTAAACCTTGCATGGGTCTTTAAACTCCTGAGTTTTCACATTAGAAGTAAAAATAGATTTTCTCCTTTCTTTTCCCCAGTCTACTTAGTTTTCTATTTGTTTGCATTTTCTTTCTGTTTTGTAATAAGATCCAAACTGAATTGTTGTAACCAGATGCCTCTCTAGGGAGGTGGGAGTGGGGTTTTCCCTCTTACCTTTTATGAAAGAGTAACTAGAATGAAGTGAGGAGAGGGAATTCGTTACTGGGTCACTTAAAACTTTAGTGTGTCCATTCTTTGTAGCTGTATTGTGAAAAATTATCAGTGAAATGATAATGATTACTATGAAATGCATGTTTCATACCTATTCTGTCTTATTTAAGAAAAATATTTTAATTTAGAGAATAATAGCATCATGCAAGTATTAAAATCATAGAAATATCCTATATTAGAGTTATAGATTTTTTTTTTGTCAAATGTTACTGTTGTAGCCAGCATTTTGATGGCTGCTTTTGATGAAATATTTGTTCCTGCCTCTGTTCTCCCAAAGCAGGCTTGCACATAACAAGGCAGCTGCTACAGGGAGAGCACTGATATCATTGGCAGTGTGTGTAGCAGAATCAGGATGGGAAATCAAGCTCCAGAAGAGACCAGGGGGTTGTTCCTTATGGGGAGGAAAAAGCTGTAGCAGCTGTTTGTATTTCAAAGTATAAGTCTATAGAGAAAAGCAGACTTGGACTTTGAGGAAAAAAAAAAAAAATGGCTGAGCTGGAGGGACTGAGGATACATTGCAAATAATTTATGTGAAGCATCACTGCTGTTAAGTGGGAAACTCAGTGGCAAATTCAGCATAAATGAACCTGAGGAAAAGTTCCAAAGCTTAAAACTAGCTTTTTGTAAGTGATCTTATGCATTACTTAGCTGTGCAACTGAAATAAATAAAATCCTTGATACAGAAAGAATCTCTGTGATCCCTCAGCTTTGACCTCTGAAAGTGAGGCTATAGTTATACACTGTACAGAATCTGTTTTGTATTTACATGTTTTCAATTTATCTGCCATCAATCTCAGAGTATGAGTAATTTTGGGGACTGCATGACAAAAGGATTCTCATCACTTTTTTAACCTTGGTCAAGCATTCTTTTGAGTCCATTTTCTCTAATCTCTGTATTAGCTGCATGCCCTACCACTATGCTTCATGAACTTTGTGATCCCACTGAGTGTCAGGAACTATAAATGTAAAAGAGCTAAGTGGTTAGAAAAGTATGTATTTTGATCTGCAGAAGAACAAAATATTCCAGAGAGCATGTTTTGAAGAGCCAATAGCTTAAGATCTTTGCCTTGCTGTCTAATCTTCCTTTCCTACTGAAAGTACTGAGATGCCACTGAACCTGAGGTGCTTGAGTGTAATTGCATCATCATTCTCTGCATGCTTAACCTGGATGCTTCTCCTAGCATGGAGGGGCAGCCTATTAAGAGAAGTCCTGATCTTTTATAAAAAATAGTGGAGCTTACTGTATGTAGGCTGAAATGTCAAATATTTTTCTAATGCTATGCAAGCTTTCTCTTTTTTTTTATTCTCATGGGTTTGACTTTGAGAGTTTAATGTACAATAAAGATGATCTATTACTGCTTCTTGGGATGTAGTCTGAGTGAACTGAGCTAGGAAAAGGGATGGAACAGAACAATGTCTGTGGAAAGACCTTGCTGTGGCTGCTGCAGCTTTTTAGAAAGCTGATATTGAAAGATTATCTGTGCAGGCTCTCCTGTTTATGTGAATGGATGAGGTTAGATGGCACCTCTGGGGGTTTATAGTGTTCACCCCCTTTGCTCAAGCAGAGTCACCTAAAGCTGGTTGCTCAGGTCTGTGTCCAGATGATTTTTTGAGTATCTCCAATGACAGAGACTTTACAACTTCTCTGGGCTGCTTAGTCACCCTCACAGCAAATGTTCCTTTATGTTCAGAGAGCACCTCCTCTGTTCCAATTTATGTCCATTGCCTCTCCTCCTGTCACTGGCCAACACTGAAAAGAACCTGGCTCCATATTCCTTAAAGGTTTTCTTCATGTTTATATACATTTGTATAGAAGTATACATACAATTTATATACATTAGTGAGATCCTGCATAAGCCTTTTCTAGGCTTAAGTCACAGCTCTCTCAGCCTTTCTTTGTGTTAGAGATGTCAAAGTGCCTCAGTTGATTGAATCTCTTGGGTAGCTTTGTATTCTTCTTGCACTGAGCATCCTAGACCTGAACTCAATGGTGTTTGTTTTGCTAGCAAATGTAGACATGACTATTTTGTTTACAAAAGCTGATGCTGGGTGTTCAGGACAGGAAAAGGTGGTGTGAGAGGATCTGCTGACACCAGAAAGTCATCACAATAGAATTTCTTTATTCCCTCTGTTTTAGGAACTTATGAAATAACTAAGTTCACCTATTGGCTTTATCTGCCTGGCCTTGGAAAGTGGGTCCCTCTTGCAAGATGTTGCTTTTGTTTCAATATGTAGGTGTCAACCTTTACACAGTGAATACCATTTATCTCTGAGGTGTGAATCTAAACAAGAGATCACTTGTACTACAAGTATGCATTTGTTCTTGCTTATAAAGCCTGTGTGTTTTAAGCAAATGTAGTGGTTTAGTACTGGTTGGGTTTTATCCCTTCATTTTTCCAAGTAGCACTGTAAAAGAGAACCAATAGATTCAAAGGCTGAAATTACATATATATGTTTTAAAAGTTTGCATATGCATGCATAATTGTAGTAAAATTAAGCCAAATGGTTTCATTTCAGGGTGCTAGGAAGCAAGAATAGCTGAAGAGCTGTGAGTCCTCATAGGACCTCTGCACTGCCAGTTGGTGTTTGAGCAGTGTTCAGGATTCAAAGCTGAGCCCCAGTACTCAGTTGCTGAAACAGGGAGAGGTGCATATCAAAAGCTGAGGTGTCCAAAGTGAAGTTCAGTTTCTGCTGTGGCTGAGTGATGCACATGGTGTGTCATTTTCAGTGCTACTCCTAGGAGATTCCACCCAAAGTTAAGTAAAGTTGGGGGACTCAGCAGTGAGTTTTTAGTTTAATTTGCTTGGGGGAGAATTACTCTTCCAGGCTCTGTAAAAGAAACTATGTGACTGAGGAAAATAACACTTCTCCCTCACCCTCAGGAAGTTCAGTCCTTGATTGGCCATAAAACCATCTGCAGCTTTTAGATGTAAAACATTAATAAACATGTGATTTGAGATAGTTTTGTGATAACTCTATTCAGACTTGCAAGCCTGAATAGAGTTATCACAAAACTGACCTCTGGGGACACCTTTTTGTGGCCTTTCAATGTTTTAATTATTGCTATTCAACAAACAAAGCATTGCCTTCCTGATTTTGCAGCCTGCACAAAGATGAATAATCACTTCTGAAGAGCTGTTGAGGGTAGCCATGTGTCTTGGTTTTAGCTGGCTAGAGCTAGGTTTTTTTCCTAGTAGATTTAGATTTAGGATGAGCATGAGATTGATAACACAATGATGGATTACTTCTTGTGAAGCAGCCCTTACCTTCAGTCAAGGATTTTTAGCTTCTCACACCATAACACCAGGGAGGGGTATGGGGGGACACAGCTTGGACAGCTGACCTAAATTGGCCAAATGGATATTCCATAACATGTGATGTTATGCTAAGTCTATAAACTTGGGGAGAGCTTGCCAGGGGCTTCTGCTGGGGAGCAGGCTGGGCATCAACCTGTGGGTGGTCAGTAATTGCATTGAAAATTATTTTGTATATGCTAATTTTTTTTTTGTTATTATAATTTTTGCTTTCTTTTTTAGTCTTGTTAAACTGTCTTTTATCTGAATCTATGATTTTATTCTTCCCCCCAAATCATCCCACTGTGGTGAGTTAGAGAGTGAGTGAGGTGTTTAACTGCCTGCCAGGCTATACCATGACACTGTGCTAGATTTTTCTGTGTGTCTTCAAGGGAAGATGTAAAAATCCTCTGACAAATTTTATTGATGAGGAAAGAGAAAGAAAGCAAAAACCTCCTGAGAATTGTAGCATCTGGTCTTTGATTATGGTGAAACAAGGCACTGAAGTAATAGTGAACCTTGAAAAAGAAACATGAGAGGCCCACAGCAGAAGTAGTAGTGGACTCTAAATTAGGTCTGGGCAACTATAATGAAAAGGCAGTCTATAAAGAAATTTTGAGACTTGTTTTGCTGGAGGAGATGCTAATCTTTGTAATGACTTTAGTTATAAAATAGTGAAACTTGAATGCTTTTCAGAAATTGCTGTATCATCCATAAATGCCAGAATATATAGGGAAGATGTTGCATGTGATTTTCCTACAGGTTTTGAGAGAGATTCTGATTTGGTAGACGTCACCTGAAGTCCATAGCTTTCACTGAATAATGATTTTTTCTAGTAGGAGATCTTAACTGTGGGGTTCTCTCCAAAACACTGGGTGCTTATGTGACAGAAATCTTAAATCCAAGCTGGCTGATACCCAGAATGTAAGAAACTTGTCTACTCACTGTGCCAAGCAATCTTGCTGTATTAACACTATATTTTTACACAATTATTTAGATGATTTGAGTGCACTGATAATTTCCTTGGACTCTTTGAAATTGATTTTTTGGGTGTAACTTAGTGCAAATTTAAATCTGTCTCCTTTTGAATATTAGTCTTTGCTCCATTCTCTCTGCTTATGGAGGAAGATGGATTTTTTTTTTTCCAATGAAATATTTTAAGTATCTGCTACTCATATTCATAGAGGGCACTTGTTCATAGCTCATTTATTTTATATGTGCTGTCATGGGTGGCTTACAGCTTTTGTTCATGGAGTATGTTGGCCCTTATAATTGAGGTAGCTGCAGGATTTAAAGCGGTAATTTTGCTGTGTTTCTCAAGAGAGCAACAAATAGTTTTGATTAAAACCAACAAACTTAAATAGTATATCTTTAAATCCATGCCAAATGAATTTATAATGGAATCTTATTTAAATGTAATGAATCCTTTGACTCACAAGTAGTCAATGAGCACAAATATTTTTGTTCTTCTTAAAAAAGCTCCTAAAGTTGTCTTACAATTTGTTAGCAATGTTTGGTGAAGGTAGGTCCAGAGGAGGGCCAAGCAAATGGCCACAGGGCTGGAACTCCTCTCCTGGGAAGAAAATTGGAATTGTTCAGCCTGTGGAAGAGAAGGCTCTGGGGACACCTTTTTGTGGCCTTTCAATGTGTAAAAGGTGTCTAAAGAGAAAGATTGAGAGACTTTATTGCCAAGGCTTATGGAGACAGGATAAGGCATAATGGTTTTAAACTGAAACAAGGCAGATTTAATTTGCTCATGAGGAAGATGATTTTTTATAATTGTGGTGAAATATTGGCACAGGCTGTCTAGAGGTGTTATGGATGCTGCATTATTTGAGGTGTGCAAGATTGGGTTGGGTAGGGCTTTGAGCAACTTGATCCAGTGAAAGAGATGTCCCTGCCTGTGGCAGGGAGGTTGGGCTGTATCTCTAAAGATTCCTTCCAACCATTGTATGATATCTAGAAAGGATTTAGGCAGCAAGAATGATGTCTTGTTTGCCCACTACTGCTGCAGATTGTCTTTGCTCTCCCTCCCACTTCCTCTTGGCCCTTCTAGACATCATTCCTGTGCTGACACAGTCTCAAGCTGCGTCAAGGGAAATATAGGCTGGATATTAGGAAAAAGTTTTTCACAGAAAGGATGATGAATTACTGGAATGGTCTGCTCAGGGAGGTGGTGGAGTCACCATCCCTGGATGTGTCTAAAAAAGGCCTGGATGTGGCACTGGGTGCCAGGGTTTAGTTGAGGTGTCAGGGAACAGGTTGGACTCGATCTTGAAGGTCTCTTCCAACCTTGTGATTCTGTATTTCTCAAGATGCCAGTGAATATTGTGCTTAGCATTTGATACCTGGTTTGATTTTACATGTAGTTTCTGTCTTTATACAGCCTCATTAAAATTGCAAACTGTTTTTAAATACTTAAGTTTTGTTGTGCTAAAATTACGTATTTGTGATGCCTTTGTGGGAATTTACCTGATTATGAATATTAAGCTAGAAAGTTATCCTCTCAGAAAACGGACACCAGAAAACCTTTTTATCTAAATCAGGGATCAGAGGTTACTTGTTTTTCAAATTGGAAAGGGCTTAAACACACAGGTAAGGGAAAAACCAAGCAGTTTTCGAAGAAGCAGAATTGAAATGATCAGTACTGTGATGGGCAGTTGCTCATTATTTCTCTGAAATGCCATTATTTTCTTGAAACTGTAGGCCTTTTGATTTAAGAGTGTTTTTGAAGGAAAAGTCTCCTTAAACAGCTTGTTAATCTCTAAGACTGAGCATGTCTCTCTCCTTTCTTCTCTTCTTGGTGCTTGGAGAGTGCTTCTTTGTTTGAAGTTTGCAAAAGAAAAGCATGTAAATAGGTGGAGAAAGGGGAAGAATTTTCTCCAGTGTGATACATTTGTACTCACATCTGCAAAAATTGCAGTTGGCTTGGAGACCAGTAACTGGCAGAAGGGCACAAAATTACAAAATTGATCTGCCCTACACAGCAGATCAATTTGTGCTGCTGGAAGATTTATTTCTCTCGGGTCAATTCTAAGTTTTCCTGTTGATTTGAGTAGCTTTGTGTCTTTGCATCCTTTTGTGCTTCCTTACTTTATGTGAAACCTCTCTGCTGTCTCTTGGCATGTCAGGGCAGTGTAGCAGGGGGATGCTCTAACTAGTTACAATTGAGCCACCTCAGGTACCCAGAGCTTCCAGCCATGCCAGAATGGATCTCTGCATGATTAATTTACTCCTACCCTCACAAGCTTTGTCAGGCTCATCACAGAGATGATTCATTTCTTCCTTCTGTGGAATCTGGGGCTTACGCTACGTCTCTGCTCTAGTAAGATGGGTGGTGGCAATAAAAGCAAGAAGGATGCAAAATAGAAAGCCTAAGTTTGAGGAACTGACCTGCTGTGGAGGTGTAATGACGCAGCTGTCTGAAACTTGGTGGTAGGAGAGAGAAAAGGAGTTGTGCAGAGTCTAAATGGACACCACTGGGTGACCCTGGCTGCTGTGACACACACAAAGTGGGGACATCAAGTTCTTGGTCCCTTACTCTTCAGGAAACATGTTTTTGTTGTGAAACCTAAGGGTCTCATCTCAAGTATCTGAGTTTTATTTAGAAGCATTGTCAGTTTACAAACAGCTTCTTGGACTTGGGAAAGTGAATGTGGCTTCTCTTCCATCTTTAGAGATGCACAATAATCAATTTTCAAATTTAATTGTGCGGTTGCTGTTTAGCATTGCAAAGAATTACAGAGGGACAAAAATTCAATATGTTTAATGTTTCACAAAAATCTGTCAAAGTTGTGAATTCTGGATAGTCCACAAAACCCTCAAGCCAAAATTTAGACTTTTAATGTAGGCATTATGTAAATATTTATAGTTTGGTCATGTGCTTCTGTATATATGAAGGAAATTATCTTGTGTATTCACTAACCAATGGAGGTTTGAGAATATGTGCACTGAGCAAACAAAAGAAAATAATTCTAGTTTTCATAGATATTTGATTTTTGTGAGCTGCATTCTGAAATATTTCCATTAATTATTTTTAACGTAGGGGATGAAACCATCTGTCTCCTTCTGATTGAGATTTGTTTTTAAAAGCAAAAACATTAGTTTTTCTTTTTTGTTTTGTTTAAAACTGAAAAAATCCCTTGAAAAGCTGTACCCTTTGCAATTGTGATTTAACAATTAGTGTCGTGTGGCTGGGCATCTGCTTCCTAAATCAGTCCCACTAAGGGCATTGGGAGGGCTATTTCCTACAGCTCTCAAAGAGGCTGGATGCCAGAATGTGGTGTTGATGTAAGTCTTTTTAAAGATGTTTCTCTGTTTTCCTTCACTTTCTATATATAAAATGCTATTTCTGTGGAGCAGTTCCTGTCATTGCAGGCAAAAGTCAATTTAAGTCATGCAGTCTGCACAGACTTGTTCCTTTCTGATGTTTTTTGTTGAAGGAGGAAAGTATGTGTTCATAGAAAGCTGCCCAGTTTCTTGTTTCCCAAATTCAGGAATTTACCAGCAGTGAGCAGGATAAAAATATGCCTACATCACATCTTCCCAGGAAAAAAAAAATCCTCATTTGTAAAAGGTATAATTGCATTAAAGCACTACAGAATAACTTATAGAAATTGTCATAAACTACCAATATTTACAAAAACACACCTAAAGGTTTTGTTATAATAAAGGTAATAAGCAGAAGAACTTGAATTTGCTGTGCAACACATTCTGTATTACTCACTTTTTATCTTTTTAGGTTATGTGAAAATAAACTCCAGAGTTCTAGAAATATTAGTGCTTTGTCTTGAAGCAGGATTAGCAGCCAGAATGAGAATGAAGACAGTTTCTTGGTTGGTATGTTTATCATGTAGCTGCTGGAAGTTTTCTTTCAATAAAGACTGGCTGTCCTCTCCCGTGTTTTTTAAATGACATGTTTGCTAACAACAGAAAATTGTGTGGTTGATGGATTCTTATGTTCCCTCACACTTTTATTTTTGGCAGTAAATTACCAGAGAAGGGCCTTGACTTAATTCCTGATGCATAGCTGCTGTGAGATTGGAATGTATTGATGAGTTATTTTTAATGACTTGGCAATGACTTTGAAGCCAAAATGTTGTATTGACAAAATAGAACCATATTTTTAAAACAATGAAGTTCCTTTCATGTTTTTCCATTATCAGGAGGTATTTATTTCAAGAAAACCATAATGAAGATTTTCTGTGATAAAGCATTAGTGTGAAGAAAAAGGGAAAGGCAAGACTGAAGGAGAAGCCCAGAGCAGTTGTCTTGTGTTCTGTGTGTTCTTTATAAAGTCTGGCTGAACAATCCAGAGTACTGCAAGTTAATATCTCTTACTGAGTGCTTTCATGAGACTCAGAATGTGAAGTTTTAGTATTTCTGGCTCCATACTTCTTGATTTCCCTTGATTTCACTTGATATATCCAAATAGTAAACATTAGAACTTAAAGGAGAAATACTGGGAGGAGGATCTCAGAGATGTTGGTTGAGGTTTTCAGGAAGATGTTATTTATTTCTCCTCAAACAATGCAGAGGCCAGTTGCAACTTCAAACCCCTTTGATTCTAATTCCATGAAAAAATCAAACTGATGACACAAATAATTAGCCACTGATGGTAGCCACAGTGATTTATTATTTTTTGTAGCAGCTGCCTTGCAGTTGGCTGTTCTGTCAGTCAAATGCAATCAGGGTAAAAATAAATTCAGGATAACAATCAGATTTAAGGTTTATGCATGGAAACATCATTTTGGGAAGCTTCCTTGGTGTCTCTGTCAGCACTTTTTGTTCCAGTGGTGTGCAACAAAGGATGTACCAGAACATCAGTGATGTACAGAAAGCATGAAGGGAAGGAGGTGGCAACCCAAAAGTCACATTAAGTACTTAGAAAAACGAGCTTTTTCTCTTTGCTATCAAGCCTGATTCCCACAAATGTCTTATTTCCTGTGCTTGCTTTCTTTATAGACATGTCCTATTCTGTTCTGCCAAAGATGCCTGCAAATAGGCAAAAGTAACTCAGTGGTGAGGGATATTTTTAAATGCAGAAAGAAAGCATCACTTTTTCCTTCTCATCCCCATGCGATGAAAAGATGTGGGCTTGACAAAAATGTTTGCTAAGACAGTTACTTAAGGCTCAGCAGATGATAATCCTCTACATAATACCTTGAGTTGGTTGCAGCAGTAGTGCTGATTGTAGAACCCTCTGACTGATTGACTGGCAAGGAGCTAGACTAAATAATGCATATTATTCAGTGGTCATATGAAAGGCTATGTTGTAAAGATGAATTTCTTACATTTTTAGAAGGATTTTGTTGAGTTGCACTCGGAGGAATCATCTCAGTCTCTCAGAATGAAATCAGGCACTTAGAGCGAACTCTTCTTAAGGACAAGTAGGAGAGATGGCACAAACTGTGAGGGCAAAGGAGCTTATGCAAAATTGACTTTTAACAAATGTAAGGAGGTAATAACTTGGTACAGCAGAAGATTTAGGCAGAGATTTTGATAGAAGAAAGTTGCACAG
>WBNO01012046.1:0-15552 GCA_013400575.1 Peucedramus taeniatus
CAAGAACATTAGTTGAGAAGTACTTTTTTTTAAGTGCTTTTGAAATGGCTGCATTTAAAGCATCATCAGAGTATCTCAGATCCATTCACAATAATGCAAGGATTGCACTGCTGAAATTTCTGGTTGTGTTGATACTACAGAATGAATACCATGTTGATGTTTGGGTTTTTTTTGTTTTTTTTTTAATATAAAAAAAATTCAGTGACCTTGAAGACAAATTCAATCATTTTTTTACAGACTGATTTTTAAAATAATCCCTGAGGAATAATATATGTGTTACATTGCTGCTTTTCATTTTGTTTTGACAGTCCATAATTATGATAGATCTTCAGTTGCTGAAAAATAACCCTGTGGATGTTTAACTCTAATTTTTTGCTTTAGATTTATTCTGGATCAAATATTGAAATTTTATATTGATTAAAACTCCTGGGCTCTAAATGGCAAACTTTTCTTTAGCCAAAAATTTTTAAAGAAGTTTTTGCAGAGGTACAATACCAATGTGAACAGCCATAGAATTCACTTGTTTAAAAGAACACATTTTATAAACATTTGTGTTTTGACCACTAATCCATGAAATATGGCAACAAGACCAACATATTTTATTACATTATTTTATCTAATTAATTCTGTATTCCCATAAAACCCTCCACATTTATTACCTTTTCAAATTATAGAGTACATTTTTCTTTACAGATTATCAGACAATATATAAAATTAAGGATCTATGAAATGATAAACCTTTGCATTTGTAAAGAATAAAGGAGTCTAAAATGTATAGTTGCAAACATTCGTATTTTATTAATTTGACCAAAGATTTATATTCTTCTTCTGTGGCTCTTAACATTTGTTGTCAAGCAAATTGTCAGTCTTGGTTGCTCACTGCAGCTTGTTGATGCTTAACCTGTCTGTTTTCTGAAACACACTCCCTAATTTGTGTTGCACTTCTTTACAATTAAACTAGTGTTTTGTTGTTCCACTGTGCGGGCTGGGGAAGCTTTTCAGCTACTGGAAGCTTTTACAGCTCTAGCAAAGCTGGAAGAGTTTTCATATTAAACAGGGATCTGTTTTATGTAGCAATTTTAATTATCATCACATATCCTGACCTGCATATTTCATATTTGCTTTTACAAACAAAGAACAGAAAATGAGAGGCAGCTTCCTTTTTTCAAAATCAGTGAAAACTTTTTTATAAAGCAGTAGCTTTTTTTGATATGCATAGCTTATTTAACTTTCCAGTAAGTGTCTCCTTAGTAGTTCACCTGAAATAATAATTCTAAAATCTTCAAATGTTCCTGAACCTCTTAGGTGAGATAAAATTCAGAGCACAGCAGACCTTGTTCGTGGTTCTGGTTCCCAGGAAATTGACGGGATTTGGCTGCTGAATTTAGCAGGCTGGTGTGTGCATATGTCCACTTCCTGGAAGGTGTTCAGATCTGATAAGATTTTTGTAGTTGTTACCCAAAAGGGAAGACACTAGTGTTTTAAACCCATGAGGACTTCAGCTTTACTCTGGAATAGGAACATCAATTCCTTTACAGGCATACATTATATAAAAAAGCTGTGCCTTTTCTTTTAAATACATGGATATTAAGACAAGAATTTTACATTACCATGATTTTAATCTTTCTCAAACTTGTTGCTATGCACACCAGTATAAGCCACTGTACAATAAGAATTAATATCACATTTTTATATGGCTCATCCCTATCCTGGTAAAACTGTTTAATATCATCAGTCAACCAAACTAATTTTTTTTGGTGGGTACTCATCAAGACAATATTGTTTTCAAGCTTTACATCAAGGGAAAGAATAATCTTGCATTCATTGTGATATTTGGGGTGATGCTTCATGTAGAACTTTAGAAGGAAAATATCCTAGAGAGCTTTCCATTTCAGGGACTTCATTAATGATCAAGTACTTTTAAGGGACACGCAGTACCTTGAAGGATTACAGCCAATATATAGTTTCCAATAAATCAAAAACTAGGGTTTCAACCTAGTATTTAATGTATGAACTTGGCAGTTCAAAAGTCATTGACATTGGTTCCCATTTTAGATGAACCAAAATGCTGGATCACAATTGTACAAGCTGTCTTCATTTTTCTCTACTTTTATTCTATTTGCATCTAATTTGTTCCAGGTGTGAATGTTTCCAAGAGAAACTTCCCATCAAGTCTTTAATTGTATAGGGTTCAAACATAGAGAGATTAGAGATGAGCCAGCTTGCCTTCACTTGGCTTTTGGCTTTGGAATGCTGCACTTTGAAATAGAGTGCTGCACCCCATGTCTGCATAAACACGGTCTCCAGAAAATTTTATAAAACAGTTTCAACTGTTTAAAAATATGCTTATTTTTTGACCACACATATAATTCATATTTTGTAAAGTTTCGCTAAAAAAAAACTCTTGGTTGATGAAAATAAGATGGCATATGTTACCAGAAGTCAGGCATCTTAATTACCCTGTAAAATTCTGGTTTAAGGCTACCATGAAGATTACTTTATTTTAACTTGGTTTGTAAGGAAAATAAAGTCTACACACTGATAACCATACAACAATAAAAGGAGAAAGAAAAAAACTAACCCAAAGAAACCCACAAACAAACAACCACTAAAAAATCCACCTCAGGATCTCTCCTTTGTGGGCTTATATACAGCAGTTTGAAAATATTTTATTATACTCAAATTAAAAAATAACATTAGGTCATTCTGTTCACATTTTTCCATATAAAAACTGAACACAAACTGTTCAAAAATACATAGTATGACTTAAGATAATCTCCACAGACTTATTCCTTTACACAGTTATTTTCATTAGATTTATGTTTTTACACTGGGAAAGGATTCTTCATCTGAAAAACACTTCATAAAGGATGAAACATTTTGTTTGTATACCGTATATAGCCTGGATCGTTGAAAACTTCCTGTCCTTAATTGCTTATGCAAAAATGATTCATGGTGCAAATTGGTATTCACAGGTTATTATGTGCATTAATTTATGTTTTTCCTTTGTACAGGCATCTAAAGATTAGATTTATAGGTGGTGCTGAAACACATTTTATTTTCTCTTGAAATCAAGATTGCACATGCTTTATATTCACATTTTGTATGGATTTTAGGCTATTGTCATCATGATGATGATTTGGGCGTTTTGTGGAGGGGGGTTGTATCTTAGAGTTGGTTTGATTAAATACAAGACGTGGACAAAAGACAAAGTAAGTTTTAAGGAGTTTTGTGACAAACAGTATTTTTCCCAAGCATTCAAAATGGCACATGAAAATATGTAGGGCTAAGTTCTTACATGGGGTCTTTAACCTATTTTAGCTAAAAAAATAAAAAAAAAAATGGAGCAAAATAGAAAAAAATAGCCTTTTAATACTTAAAAATGGTTTTGATATTGTCAAAATAACTTTTCATTAGAAGATGAAAATGTCATTTTCTTTAACGTCTATGTTTGGATTAAAGTCTGAAATTTTAATTTTGTCAAGGAGGAAATTTTTTGCGAGGAATAAAAAAACCTCAAACATTTCAACTGACTACAATATATAATATATGCAGGATATATATAGGTACACATGCAGGAATACAGAGCCAGCATCTCCACGGCTGTAAAACATCGAAGTGTCTCTGAAGTCACAACTTGCCTAACTAACATCAGCTGTGAATCTCACCTAAGAGAAATTTTTGCTGATCTCATATTCACCTCTCTGTGGAATGCTGGAGCAGGTTTCTGAGCAACATGATTTTGATAGAAAAGGCATAAATATATAATAGTGTAGGGATCTACAGAGCTAACCTTTGAACACACTAGTGGCAAGAAACAGAGGTATGGCTCTAACAGCACTCAACAATGGAGTCTTGAAGGGAAAGTCAAGCTTGTCTGTAGGAAGGCTACTAAAATTCTTTCCAGGTCTTCAGAAAAATTGTGATTGCAATGTATTTCTTTAAGACTACTTAAGACTAAGACCACTTAAAATGATAATGACTCTTTCAGGTCTCAGGGAAGAGCCTTCAATATAGTGGTTACTGCTCAATGTGGCAGGTTTATTTGAGTGAGCATTTCCAGGGATGTGTTTTCTAGGTGGTACTCATTTCAATTCTAAAGCCTTTCACAATTACATATAAAAAAGATGCCTCTACAGCACAGTAAGAGTAAATGCAGTATTTTCAGGCAAGCACACAAATTTCAGCTGTGCTGATGACTCTGAACTTTCATGTTAGCATGAAAGCTCCCTGTTGATGTTTATTGGTACCCCAGTTTATAAAGCTGTACCTTAATGTGTTTTAGTATTTAACTACACATTTCTATGTAGCAGCCTTTCAGAATTATATTGAACAATGCTATTAAGCAGTACTACACAAGAAATGTAGTGAACAATATTTCAGAACCTAACTTGATTCATTTTCTAGTAACATTAAAGAATACACCATTTTGCCAAGTGCAACTCACACTTCTATATCTTTCTTTCTTTGGTATGCTCTGGGCTTTTTACAGTTGTTTTTAAAACTTCAATTGAGGTATATCCTTCAGTATGGATTGCAGAATTTAAGATGATGAAGAGTCCCATCTGACAGGGAGCAGGTACTCTTGTTGTCCAGTGCTTGCTCCAGGCCACTTCAAATGATGGAATCTTACAATTTGTCTTAAGAGAACTCTCACTATGAAATCTATGTTTAAGATATGTGGGGCAGGGTGGAATTCAGGGAGGGAATAACTGTGCTTATGAGAATGTAACTTCAGGTAGACGGAGTTGAGCTGAATGTATATAAAATTTGGAGAGCTCTCCCACCAACCTACCAGGAAATATATATGTATCAATCCCTGATTTCTTATGCTGATCTTTGTAAAATACAATACTTGCTTCTACTTACAGTTTGGTTCCAGACAAGAAATTAATTGTGAGCTAAAGAAGTCCTTGCTTACAACATTTGGAGGTTCACTTCTTGCACTTCTTTGTGAACTCTCAAAGTCAGAGGAATGCCACTGACTTCACTGTGTTTACAGAAGATTTGTGTGCTTCCTCAAAGATCAGAATCAGGCCTCAAGGTTTTTTTTCTGTCCTACAGACCTATATTCTTCATCTTTCCTGAGTCACAGAACCAGCTCTACTTTGTTGCAAAGCACAAAAGTAGCAGTGATTCTCCTTCAGCATATAATTTGGTTATCTGAGTTAAAAGTGGAGCTACTTCGGGCAGGAAGCTATCAATGCCTCTGTGAAGCATTTAGGTATTGGAATCTTTGAAAAACTTCTGCTACACATTGCTTAGAATGGTTTAGGATATAATTACAGGAATGAAAGATCTCAGTGTTACGCCCATTTTTTGTTCTGCTTTTTTTGTGGGAAGGCAAACTGAACACCAAACTGGTCTGGCTGAGGACTTCTGAATCCTCTTTTGTTAATTTTGTTCTCTCAAATTTGAAACATCGCTCCCTCTCCTTGCAAGGTGCTCAAGGCAGATGGACATCCTTCCTGTCTGAATGGTGACGGGCTTTCTCCAGGCTGGTGAGAATGTTGTTCCACAGGACCATCCAGTCAAGGAGGACACGCGAAGGGACCTTCCACCATTCTCTTCTAAGACAAAGCTTAGCAAGTAAGAACAACAGAATGCAAGTTGGGTCAATTTAAGAATTCAGCAGAGAGGCTTCTACTGTACCTAGCAGATCGGAACTTGAGCTCATGGTAGCATTGCACAAAGCTGTGATAAATGAAAGTGATTGGCAGGGCTAATAAAACGATGCCACTAACCACACAAATTCCTCCAAGAATCCTTCCTGGTACAGTGATGGGACACATGTCACCATAACCAACTGTGGTCATCGAGATGATCACCCACCAACAAGCAGCAGGAATGCTGGCATAATCCTTGTTCTTTGTTCCCAAGTCCAGCCCATTTTCAAGAAGCTGTGAAAGTGCACTGAAAATTGCCATAGCAACACAGATAAAGACAAGAAGCATCACCATCTCTCTGTAACAACGCTTCAGAGTCAGACCAAGTGTTTGAAGGCCAATGAAATGACGGGCCAGTTTAATCACCCAAAAGATTCTCATCATTCTTAAGACCCTCAAGGTGACTCCAGCCCTCTGAAGCTGTGAATTTTCCCCTGTGAAAACTGTCATTAGAACAGAGATGTAGTAAGGAGTAATTGCCAGCAAATCAATGATGTTGAGAGGTCTTCTGACAAACTCACACTTGTTTTTGGAGACGATGAACCTCACAATGCATTCTGCAGTGAACCAGCCTATGCAGATAGCTTCAATTATCCTGCCAAAAGAAACAAAGGACAGCATTTACGCTCTGTGCAAAGTCTTCAGGAGATGTTGGTTTGTTCACAGATATTACCAAAGTGACACTTAGACTTTCACAGATGACAAACAGAAAGCCATGCCATCCTTATCCTGCACCTGGCACTGGATTTCAGCAATCAACCTGAGGATCTAGTGAGAGTTTAAACTGATAATTGCTAAGAACTCACTCACTGATCATTTTCTTTCAATTACGGATTGCTACTAGTCATAGTACTGGGCAAATATGCCCACAAAAACTGGAATACTACAAGAAATGGTAGGACATCAATGCCAATGTGTAACCTTATCTAGAATAGCTGGGTTCAGGTTGGTTTTATTTTTGTTGTTGATTGAGTTTTGGGGACTTTTTTTTCCTAATTCTGTGAGGCCTGATCCACTTGGGAATGCCAAGGGTTGTAGATCAGTGAACTGTCTGGTTATGAACAGCAATGTACAGAACCAGACTGCTAAACTAAAATGCAGTGCAGATGGAGTAGGCAGAAATAAGTATTTGCACTGGATGATTCACACATATTAGTTCTTTAGGAACCAACTTAAACAAGTCTATCTGACCTACATCCCAAAGAGAGGCTTACCTACCTTCAACACCTATATAGGTATTGCCACTAAATACAGATGGTACTTTATTTTTCAGTATTGCATCCATAATGTACTACGCTTGTGTCCTCCCATTTACCACTATGCTCTGCACCACTGAATTTTCTCTTCTGCTGTAAATGTAAGTCCACCTAAACTACATTGCAGCAAAAATGTCAAGGTAAACAGATGTTAAGGTAATAGGCAAGATCCTTTTCTTGCAAAATGCAGAAGAAATCCTGGAAGGGGATTTTAGTATGTTCTTAAATATTTTCAAGTCCCAGTGCATTGAATGAGACTTGAGAATATCTCAACTTGAAACCAGTGGAAGGTAGAAACAGAAGATAAAAATGTCACTCAAAGGTTATTTAGTAACTGTTGTGCACATGGTCACAAATCTCCCTAAGATTTCAGATTGTGCTCACATTTTTAATACATGAGGGCATAGAAGCTAATCTTCCCCTCATTTCTCCATTTATCTTTTTAACCAACAGTTTAAGCAAAGAAAAAGCTCATCAGTGATGCCTTCCCTTATCAACAGCTCTGAAACCAAACTGGTGTGAGATCAGAGATTCAAAAATACTGGCAGAAAACACAACCAGAGTTTTTCACTACTGCAAGGACTCCAACAAGGTAGTGTCTGTAGAAACATTTTGATTTGCAAGTGAAAATCCAACTGTCATTTCAAACCTAAAATTTTCCTTCCCTAACACATCTGCATAATTTCTTACTAGTTCTGAAATCTATTGTTATTAATAAGATAGTGGCCTGTTAAAAAGATTCTTCTCTAACTGATATAATTATAGACTCTTTAAAGTAACTTTTTCATAGATGTTTTAAATACTAAAATTTTATTTATTTTTCATTAATTTTTTTAATTAATTCTCTTTAGTTTTAAGCTAAAATTGGAAGAAACAGTGACAGTCACTTGGTGTAAAGTCATAAGGTACATTGTAATTTTAGCCACAGTAAATTTAAATGAAAATAAATGAATTACTTAAATATTTAGTCACATAAAATTGGACCACGTTTTTCTTTTTTACGAATAACAATGGAAGTTCTGTAAGCAAGTGATTTTTCTTCATAAAGGGCTTGTAGAACACTAGTTCATGTTAGCATCTTTTGATGGAAAGACCTTTGAAATTCAAAACCAGTTTGCTCTTAAGAATTGGGTATTCTCTTAAAAATTAAGCTTTTGGAAACTTCCTTTATGTTTGAAAAAAAAATCAAGAAAAAAAGTTTAATGGATAAGTTTACTTAAATCCTTTTTTACTTATGATGAGGAAATACCTCAGATTTCCCCAGTACAATCAAACAGCAACATCATGGTAATGGACAAACTGATGATGTCTGAATGTACTTATATATATATATTGGCTAATTGAGATCTCATGTAACCATTAAAAGAGGATAGAAAGTTGCAGCCAGGAATATTCAACAATTCCAACAGACTATTTCTTTACACTTTATGAGATTTCTCTGGTAGTGTTGTCTCCTATGACATGTAGCATTGAAATTTAAAAGAAATTTGTAATTATACAATTTAAAGCTTTTTCACTTGTTATTTCCTCCTGATGCCCTGATAATGTTAGAAACATGACTCTTCCAATGTCACCCCTTAGACAGATTATCTCTGGGCTGAGATTTAAGGAAGTTAGGTCCTGATTGTTGTGATACAGTAGAAATTTTCTTCATGAATTAACACTGATTTGGTGGTCATATAATTTTGGGGAATATTTGTACAAGTTAAAGTCCATGAAATATGATTAATCCATTGTTTTACTCTGGCAGTTCCTGGGACAAGAAATACTGTAAATCAGTTTTACTTCAGTAAGAAGGACTGAAGAAGTATTTTCTTGGAGAATAGATTTGAAGTGAGCTAAGGAACATCGTTGATGCAAAAATGACAAAGTGAGATCAAGGCTGTGGGGGATACATGAATGCCATTCCATTTTCACTTGCACTTCCACTTCTCCATTTTGCAGCCATCCTGGCTGGGGAGAAGATAATGAAGAAGGGTGTCCCTTATTTTTTTTCTTCCTCTACTTACTTTTCAGCCACCAGTGAAACATTTTTCATTTTTCCTGTCTTGTCACTCCTTTTTTGCCTGTGTAGATGGATTTTGGCAGTACTGGTGAATCATACAAAAATGAGTGCTTTGGTGAGAAAAACTAGAAACCTCTGGCATGTTGGGAAATCTGGAGTGCAACATTCTACATTTCCACTTTCAGATCAAGTCTCCCTCTCCTTGCAGTGACTTATCTTTATAGTTAACCTTATCAGTGGATAACATCTAATAAAGAAAGCAATTTTAACAATTAGTCCTTAAGAGAACTTTACGGAGTATGAAGTTAAAGCCAAATAAAAGGCATATACTCAGAAGACTAAAGTACCTGTATTTTTCATAATCAATTCTTAAAATATTTTCGTGACAGACTGCTTTTATTGCCTATGTTTGGAATAATGCTGTATTAAAATATATAACTGTATAATTAAATAGTGCCTTTATTTGGTAAAAATATGGTACCTACTTTATAAACTTCCATCACAGTTTTTGGTTGTTTGGGTTTTTTCAGTTTTAAAATAGCTGATATCCAAAAAGGAGAGGGGTAATTAAAACAAAGTCATAAAGTATTTCTTTGAAGATTCCCCACAAATTTTATGAATAATCACAGAAAATACTAAGCCCTAATTTTTATTCAGTTACAGGCTATTCCTGCTCAAACTTACTGTTCATTGTTCCAAACTGAATCACATGAGAGAGAGTTTTTCTAACAAAATTTTAAGCTGCTTGGTACTTAGCAGTCTTTCAAGATTGCTCTAATTAATCTTTTGTCCATAAACAGAAAATCAAGCCTTTGTAAGCCTCATTCCTACTGTAATCCCATCACTATTCAGTTTTCTGTTCTGTATGATAGCTTTCTCTTAGAATAAGCTACTTTATGTACAATGAGTTAAACCATTTCAGAAATATTTTTTTTCAATCATTAACAAGTTTAGTTTGTTATTACTAAAAAAGAAAACTATGTTGTAACTATCTTAGAATTGTTTCAACTTTGCAATATTCTTTGCCTCAGCTTGACAATTCACATACTTTCAATATCCCCTGGTGAGTTGTTTGAAATTGAGCCAAAATATTCCTTAGTGGCACTATTATCTATTAAGCTTTAAAAAAAAAAAAAAACCACAGCAACAGGACACATGAGGAAAACAGATGATATGATTAAAGACGGTATATGACAGGATTAGACATGTCAGCACTGATTTGTTAAATTGCTGCTAAAGCCTATTTCCATGTAAAGCACATTAAACTGGAAAAATGTCCAAGCAGTAGCTAGAATAATCAAATTCCTGCTCAGGAAGACTCCTAAGTGATTTCAGCAAATGTTCAGGGTTTTTTAATCCTTTTGAAATCAAGGGCTTCCTTCACTACAAACTGTGGAGGAAAGGCCCCAGAACAGCTAGTTTCCCTGAATTAAAAACCCTGCTTTGGTAGAAATTATATGCTGTCATGCATTAAACTCTAGTGCTTTGTGTGGGAGGCTGTAATGACCCATCACTCCCCAGGGAAGGGGCAAATCCCTTTCACAGCTTGAAGAGGAGACCTGGATGCAAACATCTTGAGCCCTGAGATCCTCAGTATCTTTACCCTATATGTTGAACATGACAGGCACCTAGCCCTGGTGAGTTTAAAGGCTTGGCTGTGCCCAGACAGTGATATAAATCTGTTCTTTGTTTCACTTCTATTTTTCAAATAAATGGTAAATTCAATACTAGAATCCATGCCTGTGTTTTTAACCTAGGTCTTTGGTTCCATTCTCTACCTTCAGCCCACTCTTTTAACCTAGCAAAAATGTGATATTCAAGTTAGATCTTGTCCAGGAAAAGAGCTCTTACTGTTTTTTGAAGAGATGTTGAACATGAACATTCAGGTGTTCTGAAATTCCACCACTATAAAGGAATAATATTTTTTGTATGTCTGAAATTCAAATGCAATTTTTAGGCTAATATTTTGCAAATATTGAAAAAGCCCACTGGCTCTTGATGAGAGACGCTGTTTGGAGAAACTACTGTGTTTATTTGCTTTTGCTTAAGAACACAGAAATCATGTAGGCTTGATAAGCCGGTGATTATTTCAGTACAAACCTATATCATGATTATTAAGTGGAAAGGGGACAACCATCTCTTCTTAGTGCTCACAAGCTACTCATATTCAGCATTAGAAAAATAGTTTTAAGGCAGGTAGATTGAACTGTGCTGGCAGTAAGTCAAGCAGCATCAAATGATTTCCTATTACAGGCTTGAGAAGCTCTCCCTAGAAGATTACGCTCCCAATCAGTGTATGGACAGGTCCCTGAGCAGAGACTCACAGTATGCATCTGTTGGCACAGTTCAGAGGACAGCAAGATGACTTGAAATTGCCAGAAGCAACAGAAGGCATTCCTGCTGTCTGCTCCTAAACTCTGCAAATCTAATGCAAATCTTTAGCTCTGATAAGTGGAACTTGCCAAGGCAGGGAACAGAGCAAAAATCTTAGAATGAAATATATTTAATAACTCATCCCTCATCCGGAGAACAGGCCTGGGAAAGGCAATCCCTCTGCAATCAGGGAATTGTATTTCAGTGTCTGTATTATCTGTGAAATTCCGAGGTCAGATTTCCCATCCCTCTCTCCTTGAATAAAGCTTAATCCTGGAGGTCTCTGTTGCCTTCTAAAGAGTATTTCTATCCCAAAGGATCAGAAATAGCCACGGGCTGTTCATCCTTTGAGAGCACGGTCACCATGAAAAGGCATAACATAATAGTTTGTGAAAAAATTTGGTGGATTTAATTCCTCTTCTGCTGAAGGGGTGTTCATACATGGAGAACAAATACATCTGGTGTTAGCTGGCAGCCCCAGTAGCCCTCACTGCAAACCTCATTTTTTGTAGATGCCAGAATTAGTGACCCCTCACTTGCTGAGATGATGTCCAGGTAAGCTGAAGACACACTGCTGGTCAGCTGCTTTCAGTACAGCTGTCCAAAGCAGTTCTGGGAATGGTTACCATGGGAGTCAGCCACAGAAATTATCCATATGGCACCTTTCTGACATAACACACTGAGGCAAGGGCAGGGGGGCTTATTGTGAGAGACTGAAAATGTCAGAGCTGCTTGGTTTCCTGAGGTGTTCTCACCTCACCTCCGTGGCTTATGCTGAGCTGAATAACCGACTACATCCAAATCTACAAACTAAGGATTTCTAGATTAGCCCATTAAATTTTCACTCCTAAAACTTCTCAAAATATGTTTTTGGAATAATGTACGATTTTCATACTACTAATTACAGTGCCATGCGAGTCAAAACTCACTTGTGTACAGCACTGATGTAACAATTTATCTTGAGGAAAAAAAAATTTTTTTTAAATCTCTATGTTAGATAATTTCTTTATTTTGATGAGGAACATTGTTTAATAAACAGAAAACAGAATTTGGTTTCAAACTTCTAAATGTATCAGAAACAGGTGGACAGATTTTTAAAAGCCTTCTTACCTAAGAGGGACTGTATTGCCACAGTATGCAATCCCAGAAACTTCCATGGGATTTCTGTGGTCAGGCTTTCAAATAAACCACTTAGCTACTTAAGATTTGCAAACCCAACTATTTTTAAATGAAATAACTACAAAGTAAATAAATCATAAACATATAAAGGTAAATAAAGTCAGATGACAACTGGGCATGTTAGGTCCAATCCTATGGCACATGTCAGTAGTGATAACTAAACTGGACAGCTCACTTAAAAGCAGCTGTAGCTAACACACTCTTTTCCAGCTGTAACAGACTTCTTAGCAATGAAGCAGCATGTGCTAAAGAGAGGAGTGGCTCCACCTTGGTGGTCACCTGTGGACAGAGAGGCACACATTTGTGTCTGTTTTCCATGTGCTTGCCACAGATTGGGATTGGTTCCTGTGCAGAGTGCATGGGTGAGATGGCCCTGTCTATACTGGTGCTTATATGTGACAGACTTTTGTGACATTGGTAGAAACTTTTCAGTGGGTAGAAACTTTTCTATTTTTTGTTGCAATAACATGGAGTACTACAGCTGGTACAGAAGAAACTCACCTCATCATTGGTAGTCCTTCTGGTTCTAAAAGGAGCCTTCAGTGCCCTGAGAACTGTTTTGCTGTACTGCACCTTACAAGTACTTAGGACCTTATCCTTCTAACACTTGGTATACAATATGCAATCGTTCAGAAGAGTAAAATTAGGATCTTGAAGACAAAGGAACTATGAAAGAAAAATTACATATCCTATGCCATGACCCTCTGCAAGCTGAACTCTTTCTTGCAAGAGAAAACTTGTGGTTGATTCCCACACCATGAAGATGTGAACAAAGACATGACTGATGTGGTTAATACTATTGTAGTGTTGCATCTAATTTCCCATGCCTCTTGGGAGTATCTCAGCAATTTGCTGCTGTGCAAAGAGGTCACCCACAGCATCTACTCTTAGAAATAACCTTGCTAAGCTTTTTAACTGGAAGAACCTTTAGGATCTTCTTTTGACATATCTGAATATAAGAAAGAATCAACAGCTTCTCACACTGCATCTGCTTTCTTTTTGTTCATACAATTAATTCTTTGGCTCAACTACAATGAGAAATACAGGTGCAGTTTTCCATTAAGCTAATGGAAACTATGAAAATACTTTCCAAGGAATTAATCTGGCTACTAAGATATAATATATCACATTCCAATTAACTCTATGGTAAAAGATGATGATTTCATAATGACAAGGCTATAATTTCACTGTAGTGCCCTTTTAGAAGAGCAGAAGCTGAAAACTTTTTGTTGAATATCCTGTTTTTAAAAAAAAAGGGAGAAGCTAGCAAATACCAGAAATGTTTACTTCTTTCTTTATATGTAAGTCTTATTTATGGGAGAAATTCTACCAGACTGGTCTCAATTCTGTTCTCTAGGGAACAGGGAAGAGGAAGGAGAGAGAGAGGAACAGAAGAGTGAGTGCAAGAGTTGCATCGATGTAACCCTAATCTGAGGTCACAAGAAGATGGAAAAGGGTTTGTTCCTACTAGTAAAACTCAGGAATGAGCCTTATACCCCATGCTCTGTTTTCTGCAACTGTTTTGCAATGTTTATTATGCTTAAAGGAAATGTAAACATCTGTTACATTTATACACTGGGATGCTTGAATGGTGCATTTGCAAGAGCTGGATGTGCAGTTTGATCATCTCCTGTGTTCCCCGCATAGAGAATCTGAGATGTAAAGGGAGGAGGGGGGGTAAGGCTGTTCCCACATACAGGATTTTACCAGAGCAGAACCGTAACAGGCATTGCATCTGCTCTAGCAGAAGGACCTGTACATATACATGCAGAGTACTTACAGGATTTGTCTTTTCCCAAAGGAAAAGACAAAGGAATTGCATTATTTTGGGGGGTTATTTTCCTTTTTTTTTTTTTTCATAATCGTAAAGCATAAATTTATTTCCGTAGTGTCTGAAGTTCTCTGTGTGGTCCCGTGTCTCCTTAGAAGGGGCAATAAGAGCTCCAAGAACCTCCACGGTGGGAGGCACCCTTACTGCGAACAGGAGCTGTATCCCGATGGCCCCGCTCCGCTGCCAGCCTGCCCAGACCCGAGCTTGCCGCCGGCCCCAGCCCGCCTGCAGCGCGGCCGCTCCGAGCATCCCCCGCGCTCGGGGCCACGGGTGCCCGGCAGAGCCCGGTGGGAGCCGGAGCTGCGGAGCAGCGCCACTCCCCCGACACCCCGACATCCCTCCTCGGGCCCCAGCTCAGGGTCGGGGTTTCAAGGCGCGCAGATGATCTCCTCCGGCGGAGGCTACAGCCACGGACCGTCAAGACAAGGGGCAGGAAGGACACACTGGACGGGACACAAGGGGACCGGACAGCGGGAAAATAAAGGATCCTCCTACCCTGAGGGCTCCCTCACTGACTCTGCTGTGTACCTGCTCTGCTCCTCTACGCTGCGATTCTCCGGCGCCCGCCACTCGGGCAGGGTGCTGGCGCACAGCACCACCATGGACACAATGACGAAGAGGATGGAGACGGTGGCCAGGACCTGGGCGGCCACGGAAGACGTGGGCTCTTCAAAAGTCCTCCTCATCCTCTCGAGCCACTTCCTACCCTCGGCTCCCGGTGGCCGCCTGCCCTTGCCCTCAGGGCCACCATTCGGCTCCTCCGCCGCGTAGTAGGTGCACGTCTCGGACATGCGGTCGTCGAGGCGGCGCTGGCAGCAATAGTCGAGGTGGGAGCCCTCCAGCCCCCAGTAGATCATCTCGTTGTAGAAGGAGAGCTCGCACATGTGCGGCACGAAGCGCAGGTGGCCGTGCCGGACGTACAGCATGATGAAGCCGAAGGCCTCCGAGTGCCTGTCGAAGAAGTACTCGTTCCGCTCCCGGTCGTAGTCGTCGCACACCTCCAGAACGTCCTGCTCCGAGAGGCAGCCGTGCAGGCGGCTCACCCGGCGCAGCGGGAAATCCTTCAGCACCTCCCGGGAGAAGGAGTACCGGGTGCCCCCGACGTTCAACACCACCGAGGGACCGGGGCCAAAGTTCATGGCTTGGGCGGGACGGAGGAGGGGAACGGCGGGCAGGGCAAGGCGGCGAGGCGGGGGGCAGCGCGGGCGGCAGCGGCTGCCCCGGCTCCGGCTCTGCGCGCAC
>WBNO01012046.1:17336-31634 GCA_013400575.1 Peucedramus taeniatus
CCTGCTGGGGCGCCGGGCGGTCCCGGTGCCCGGCAAGGGCAGGGCGGCGGCGGTGGCCGCAGCGCCGGGCCTCCCCGCGACACGCAGGGTTCCTGTCACAGCTCATCCCCCCCGGCCCTCCGCCGTGCACATCTGGATAGGGAGACTTTTCTCTTTTTCCTCCTCAGATAGTGCACAGACACCAGGAAGAGCCAGGTGCAACAGACAGTCTTCCTCCCTGCTTCTGCCCATCCTGGTCGCAGGTCTCTGCTCCCGCAGCTTCCTGTATTCCCGTGTCCTGCACCTGTTCTCAAGATTAAAGCAATTATTAGCTGCTGCAACCCTGTCTGCACTCTAAAGCTTTGATTTCATTTGGCTGCATCAAGTACAGGGAGTTAATTTCCGCTACTGACAGGTTTTTTAATTCATTTTTTACCCGAATATGACAGTTCTCCAAACTGAGGCATTTTCTAGGCTCATTAACATCTGGAGTATCTTGGGCTAAAAGCAGGCAAGACACAGCTCTCCCTTTCAATTATATGTTTCCAAGTTATCAGGAAAAAGGGCAGGTAAGTATGTCTTTTTCAAACCAATGCCAAAGATTTGTCACTCGGGTGTTGTGTCTTTATGAGGGCATCCAGGTTAAGCCAGTGTTTTCCCATCCCCGTTCTTTGTCGCTCGAGATGTATGCACTTCATGGGTTGTTCTTGCTGCCAAGTTACTTTATCAGTTGAGATTTCTAAGGCACATTTAGGCTTATCAGAAGAAATGAATAGTCGTCTAATTGTGTAGTAAAATTTGATCTGTTTTTTTTTTTTTTTAATGAGAATGATATTAAGCACTACTATTTTTAAGCCTATTTGTCATCTTCTAAAATATACTTCCAGAGAGACGAAAAAATGTCCCCGCTCCCAGCGAGAGACTGCCGCGGTCTCTGGCTGTTTACAGTGCGACCACGAGAGGGCGCGCTTAGTCACTGTTCCCTGTTTGCTTCCCGGTTTTCGCAATGAAACCCACCCAAACTCCAAAATGCTGTCAAGTACACACGCCAGCGTGTTCTGGCACCGTAAGGTCATTTATGATGTCTGCTTAGTCATGCTGATGTCTGTTTTCATGTAGCTGGAGAGGTTTTTCCTTCCAGCTGCGTTCATAGAACCATCAAATCATTTCCCTTGGTAAAGACCTTTAAGATCATCGAGTCCAACCATTAATCCCGTGCTGCCAAGTCCACCACTAAACCATGTCCCTAAGCAACACATCTACACATATTTTAAATACCTCCAGGGATGGTGACCCAACCACTTCCCTAGCACAGTTAGTGTATTTTTCAATTTGTTAATTTTATAAGCAGTAAACACTAAACTTCTCCCTTCTTTGATGTATACCTTCTGTATTTCATTCTTTCAGGAACAATCACTAGAAAATCTGCTTAAAAAATTAAATAGCAAAACCTAACTAGAAGTCTGACAGTGCTAATGAGTTACCCAGATGCTTTTGACTTTGCAATTTGTAGGCTTCCTGCTCCATATGTTGTTCTAACCATCCCTCATAGGGAGCTTGCAGAGGAAGAGAGCAGAGTACAAATAACACAGCTTGAAGACACATATTTACTAACTCCATTGAAATATTGGTTAGAGTGTATGTTCTAGAAATTATTTCAAGAGGAACAAAGTTTTGTGTGCTGTGTTAAGAAGCTGTCTGGCAGAACAGGTAAAATGCTGGCCTGACAAGACTTTATCTTTAAAGTGCATTGCTTGATGAGGCATTGTGAGTTGATTAATGCCTATTCCTATTTCTGGTGTTCAGTTTCTTTTAAATATAGAATGTAATTATTTCCTCCTTCAGAATTATGCCGTCAAATATTCAATATAAGCAAAGCTAACCTGGAAACAGTGATGTTTTCTTTTCCTCTGTAGTTTGACATGTTCACTAGCTATTTTAGTTATAATTTCTGACTTCCAGTTGAGATTTGTCCTAGTGGGCAGGTGTCAACCACTGTAAAGTACATCTTCTCAGAGCAGGAGCAGCAATTTACCAGGAACAAAACCTCAGATTTTAGACAGAATTTGCAGGTCTTGAGTAAAAAAAAAAAAAAAAAAATGCGTTCCTATTTTTTGACTTTTGAGATTGGTTAGCCCTTTGGAGTTGTGAAATAGCAGATTTGTTTTGTATTAGAGCTGCCTAATTTTTGAGGAGACTTCACTGAATGTAAACCATTTCTTTTTGGTGGTGGTGTTTAATTTTGCAACTGAATGTCTCAAGAAATTTGAAGAAATAGGATGGAGACCCAAAACACTGAAGACTTTATGTGACCATTCGTAAAACATTTAGTAATATATTAAGAGAGAGATATTTTTAAAAGCAATTCTGGTAACAAAAAAGTGTACTTGAAAGTTCTATCTGATTTGAAAAATTGTACATAACTGGTGAAGAAAAACTCAGGTGAGCAAATAAATTCATTGAGGTCAGCATAGAAATTAGTGAAGAGTATTCACCCTATATGTTAAAATTATGAGGCATAGAGGCAAACTTTAGAAGGACTTAGCAGGCTAATGATCTAAAATACAATAAAGACCTCTTTCAAGCAGTTGTGTTCAGGTGGTTGTAGTGTTGGTTTGTTCTTGGTTTGGTTTGAGTTTTTAGGTTCTTGACACACTGCTGGGATGCTGAATCAAAGCAATTATGTTTTTCCTGGCATTATAGTTGTTATCCTTTGCTGCCCAGGAAGAACTTCACAATTAATAATAATTATGTAAAACTAGCTCTCTTTGTGTCAACATTTATTTTCATGGCTTGCACTGTGCTATTGTATCCTAGGGGTATTTAATGAACTTGAAATATTTTCTACAGCTTCTAAATCTTTCTGGCTCCATGCTGAGCCCATTGCTCTGTGTTCTGAGTCCAGGTCTAAGCTTGCTTTTAGAGAGGAGTCTTTACTTGCATTTTTTATGTGAACAAAGTGGTATATTTTGATGGCAGGCATTTTTCATAACTTGGGATGAGATTCTGTTCCTACTGAGGTAGCTACTGAATACTGTTGACTTCAATGCAAGCAAAATTGGCTTTTAGTGGGCTGTCTTGTCAGGAATCTTGATTATTTTTATGACTACAACATGTAGCAACTCTAGTTGTGGAGCAGGTTGCCATGATGATAGACTTGTAAACACAGAACAAAAAATCTTCCTGGTTAGGGAGTATATAGTATATATCATGTAAAATTGTGGGGGGAAAACCCCAATCTTTTGGGTAATAAACGTATTGCCACATTTAGCCATCTCTCTCTTAATTATTTGGAAAAGCAATATGTAAATAACAGAACAAATGCTTCAAAAGGTTCTGCATGCACAGATGGACTATGGTTTGCATTTATCTTTCATTTAGGGCTTGGGAAAAAATGGTTTCAAATAGATGATTTTTTTAAAGCTTTTTTTTTTTTTAAATCTCACTTCTCTGCACCAAAGCCCCTCTACTTCAGACTGGTTTGTGGGCTATGTAGAAAACCTTTCAGGAGATGAGCCTACTGCCACGTACAAATTACCAAACAAACCGTCTAATGACAGATGCAGGATTGTCAGTGGCACCTGACATAAGAGTGCAAGTTCCCTTGTCACTGAGGCACTTATAAAAATCTGAATAATTTTGAATATAAGTGTTTCTAAAAATGGATGAATGACATTTAGTAGGGAACTGGGTATTCACATATATATACATGTGCACAGAATACAATCTGTAGTTGACATTTATAATGAGACTAACTTACTTCATGAAACATGAAACTGTTTGGGAAATTTGGCTGTGAACAATTAAGACTTGATCCTGGAGACTTGATGTATTTGTGGGTCAGACTGTGAGATTTTTAAATGTAAGAGACAACTGCCTTCTTTGCTTTCCTTCACCTCCATATTAAGAAACTCCCAGCAAAACTTCTTGTCCCTGATCCTGGGCTAATTATGAAGACTCATACATTTTCTATGATCATTGAATCAAACTAAGCCCTTTTGGGCAGAGATGGTTACTAACTGGGAGAATAAACCAGTTTGTTACATCTGAACTTCAGGCAGGAAGATACAAAGCCCAGAGAGGACATTTCTCGCCTGAGGAAGGTGATTAGAAGGAGACTTGCTAATGGGTAATTCAAAGGCATGAACATATCCTCACAGGAGAGTACAACATGGGAATGTGTTTTCACACCAGAGAGATTATTTTCTAAATTCCTACCAAGGAGAAGGAAAACAGCCTGAAGAGAAGATGGAGAGAATTAATAGGATTTGGAGAAGCCATGTATGTGGATGAATCCTAAGTGTGCTTTCAGAATAGGAAGAACAGGTCCAGCTAAATGTACATAAGCATTATTTTGCCACAATCTTACCCCTTTTTTTTTTTTTTTTTTTTTTTTTTTTTTTTTTTTTTTTTTTTTTTTTTTTTTTTTTTTTGTGTGTGTGTGTGTGTGTGTGTGTGTGTGTGGTTTGGGATTTTTTTCAAATTGCATTCTTTGCAAAGGTCATGAGTTCAGTTCAATTACCTAAACATACAGGAGTTCATGCCACTTGAGGTTGCCTTCGAAAATGTTCCCAGCATTGTCCCCTAAAACCAGGGAAGGTTTACGTTGGATATTAGGATACATTTATTCACCAGAGGGGATGCTAAGTATTGGAAAGACTGCCCAGGGAAGAGGTTGAATCAGCATTTGTAGTGATTGAAAAGAGGAGCAGATGTGGCACTTAGGGACATGGTTTAGTGATGGACTTGGCAATGCTGGGGTAATGGTTGCACTCAATCACCTAGGAGATCTTTTCAAACCAAAGTGATTCTATGATTCTATGGTTTACCCTATTCTCCACCTGCTGCTCTAGTAGTGCATGAACCTTTTTTGTCCTGTCCAGCAGCCCCTGTGGATGTCCAGCATGCCATAGAGGGGACACTTCATGCTGCAGTCAGGTAACTGAACTGAGCCCTCAGCATCTGTTAGACCTCTTTGAGGCACAGGATCAGAAGCTTGAAAGTTGTGTTGGTTGGGTTTTAGGTCAGATGCCCTGGTGAGTCACTCATGGCCTTTGGGAAGGGAATTCAGGCACCTGGGACACCAAAATCCCATTGCTGGAGATTTCTGCAGAGCCACTGAAAACAGCACACATCGCTCTGACTGCTTATTTAAAGGAGCTGATAAGCCTGGAGGTCTAATTAGGTGAGATGTAATCACAGTGAGTTAGTGTCTCCCAAGTAGGGATTTACTGGATCTGTGGAAAAAGTATTCTAAAGTGAAGTTTCTGGAAGCGCTGGTTAATTTATTTTATTCCTTAGTGAGAAATGCTATAATTCTTCACTTTAGGTATCAAAAGTTTTAGGGGAAGGAGAGAAGTTAGAAACTCTGTCTTGCTATTATGCTGCTCTTAACTTCACACTTCAGAGGAAATAAAGTTATATAAAGCATTTTTGAAAACAATTTCTTTTTTTTCATTATCAATAGGGGAAATATTTCCTTCTCCTGCTCTTCACAAATGCTGCATTGTTAGCTACTCTCCACTTGATTGTACCAAACTACAATAAGTGATGCACAATTAGGTTTTACCTAATACTCAGGCATACAAAATTCAGTATTTCTGGCTGTGCAATTGAGATAATGGTGTGCTCACTTTAACTTCCAATTTCAGGACATAACTCAGTCTCCTGCATTATTTAGCAAAGATTTTACCCCTTATATGGCAACATTTATTTCTAAAAAGAATTATTCAGCTTTTTTATCAAACATGTTTTTTCAGAGGTCCCAGAAACTCTTCCTGTTGACTATAATAGTTTATGAAAATTATCAACCTTGATAACGTAGATAAATATTTGGATTACTATTTAGAACTCAAAGAGGATGCTCAGTTTCTTAAAATACTAAATCTGCAGTCAAATACTCATTCACTTAAAATTAATAAATTCTTAGTGTAAATCCTTTGATTCTTAGTGAAAGTGAGATCAGATGTCTTTACAAAATACCTTTTCTTCCTGAGCTTTTTGGCGTATTAGAGGGAGTGCAGGGGGCTGTTACCCTTTTTCAGGACACTGGCAGACTTGGCTCTGCAGTGCAACGAGGTGTTAAAACCTTCCTGTTATCAGAGCTTCGGGAACAAGTGGAGCATGGCTCGATTACAGTTCCAGGAGAGCCAATAAAGCCGCTCTGTCCTGAGCTCACAGCACAGAACATTAAATGGCAGCTTGCTCCTCGCGGCTGGGCAGAAATAAGCTAAAGATCCCTCACTGCTTTCTGTAACTTTATAAAATATTGGAGAGGACTCTGGCTCCCAGCAAATAGGTTACAAAACTGGGTTGCAGGTAGGCAATTGTAGACAGGTCTCCCCGGGTGCCGACATAATCACTGTCAACATTTGAACAAATGACATAGATGCTCCCCAAGATCACTGGTGCAAGTTGGTATCTGCTTTCAGGAGCAGTAACTGCTCAGCATTTGCATCAAGTGACTCTTTCCTAAATGATGCAAGAGACTGGATTATGTCCCAGAGTTGGAAGTTAAAGTGAGCACACCATTATCTCTGCTACACAACTAGAAATGTCTCATAGCCAGAATGAGTCTGTCTTTCTCTGCCTTCTTTTTCAGAAGGAATAGTGTCCCTCATAAGGGTGTTTTACAATTCTGACTTCAAGGTGTAACCACTGATGGTCTGGATCAGGTACAAATCCTTGTGACAAAATCCACCAGAATGATCTGGTAGCTTGAACACTGTTTAGACAGAAGAGATAGTGAAATATCTGAGAATCTGACTATCGACATTAAAACAACTGCATGACAACATATTTTTATTTATTTCATACTGTGAAAATATTAATTTGTGTACAGTTTTTATTATAATACAGCTGTATTGTTCTCTGATATAAGTTACTGCAGTTTCGTTCTGGGCAAGTACCGGTTTATTGATTTTTTTTTTAACGTGTATTTTTGCCTATTTCAACATTCTTTCATTTCTCTGCTGGCAATTGCAGATCCTACCTACATGCAGACTTGCTCCCACATTTGAAATCAAGTGTCACAAAAGTCACAAATTCTGAGCCGTTTTGTGGAAAGCTGCAATATGTTGACTAATCATTCTTTTCCTGCTAATTACAGGAGGGGAAGGTAAATTCCACACCCTCTCTTTGGGGAGAGGGGAGTGGGATTTGGAGAAGGAGCAGTTTGCCTGTGGTATCCCTCTATAATATGTGCCAAATTTATAATGAAATTGCAGCTGAAAAAGAACTATCACATGGTGTGTTGGGAAGTGCTGCTGGTGGACTCTGCAGTGCTCAAAACCAGTTGTGTCAGGCTGAAAGTGAATGGCAAGTGGACCACCTGCATTGCTGTAATGGCCACTACCTCTGACTCAGCTGCTGATGTACCTGCAGGATGTGAAGCTAATCAACCACATCAGCAATTTTGTCAGCCCCTTATTTCCCTGCTTACCAAGGTGATAAACAGTGAAACTGAGGTGCTGAGGCTGGAGGGACTTTGGCACATCTTCCATCTAGTTAGGGCTGACTCTAGCCTTGAGAGAGGAGAAAAAACTAAACATCACAACAGTGATGCCAAAACAGATCTTTTCTGGAAATGATGGCTAGGAAACAAATTGGTAATATTGTCTGCAGAGCCATGCAAACTTATTCTGATAAAGATTTTTGGTAAATTTTTTTTTTTTCCATGTTAAGCTGCCCAGGCAGGTTTATAGATGTGCCTTTGCAGAAGCCAGAATAAAATAGATTGCTCATTGCAGATTCTAAATTGTGGTTTCATTTGATCCATGTAAGTTTGTTTTGTGTTTCTTCTTATTTTACTTTTTATTTAACTATTGCACAAACAAGGCAGGTGACATCAGTAATCTTATAATCATAGCAAGGAAAAATTTGTAGACATCTCTTCAGAAAACCTTAGCATGATTTAATGAGATGCACTGCTCTGTGTTGCACTTCAATGACTATGATATTGGTCTGACTCTCAAAAGTGGGAAATTATAGTAAATAGCAAGAAGCTTGTTTCAGAAGACTGCAACTCCTTATCAGCACATCTCTGCCCTTACACTGCAGCATTCAGCTGTAGGAGCTTCTTTCTGTCTGGAGGTTTGGACTTCTTATTTTTATTAATTAATTAATTTATTTATTTATTATGTTGTATTGTGGTATTATGCTGAATACGTCAAAATATGGCCTTAAGATCATGTTGTTTTCTTATTTTTCTGAAGAGTATTGTTAACAAATCATTAACACACTTTCCCCTCAGCACATCTAAATGTGACTCTTTCTCTTCTCTCTTTTTTAGAAATTTCGTCTGTTTAAACATTTGTGCTGCAAAGCAGACTTCAAACTGGGAACCGACATCTCGTGTTTGCACTGCAGTTTGTCTGATTGCTTTCCTCCTATAGTTATATCTTTAATTTGGAGATCTGTCTTTAGTTCACCAATTTATAGCACTGATTTTCTGTGTTTTCTTCCTAACTCATTTTGTAATTCATATATTAAAAACTATTTTTTCTTCAGAAGAGAAGGATAGGGAAAATAAGCTTTTAAAAAACCAAAACACAAAATAGAACTAACTAAAAAAAAAAAAAAAATCAAAAATGAACCTAATTAAAATCCCCAAACACTGGACTGAAATCCTGTGCTTCTGTCTTCCATGAGCTGTACTAGGAACTATTTGTGATTGTCCTTCTCATTAAGTCATACATTCATCCTCTCTCTTCTCTTCTTAGCACCAAGCATCTTTTTCTAAAAAGAGTATAGTGAGGAGCTCCTCACTCAGCATGGGCTGTGGTCACCCATTCTAAGATGTGTGCAGTTGCTATGGCCTGGGTCCCAGCAGAAATTAAGGATGTGCCAGACTCTGGTGCTCTCATTATTTGCAGAGGTTATTTGGAAAATATTCCTTAAAACCTCCTCATATCTCAAATTTGGCATTTCAGTGGCTTCATAGGACATGAAAAATACTCAGACAAATGTGTAGTTGGATTGTCTGCTCACACAGCTGATTTTTGCAGTCTCTTTCACTTTTGTTATTTCCTGAGGAGCAAACCTTTAGAGCCGAGAGGAAGACAAGCCTGTGGAGCTGTGATTTCTACCCCTTTACTTCTCAGTGGCTTTGTGGGAGTGAGTTTGTTGAAGTATCCTTGTATTCCTCCTTCCAGTGTGCCAGAGAGGCCTGGTAGACCAGTTACTAATCTGAAGCTGCTGGTTTTCTATCCCCTACTAGGGCAGAACAGAGATGCCCAGTCTGCCTTTCATGGGGTTGGGTCTTAAGAGATTCAAGCAATTGCTGAATTTTGTAATTATGTAACCAAGTGCTTTTGCCTTCCCCAAGAGTGTGATTCCAGTGGATGAACTCAACCATACCAGTAGAGTTATTCTGAGTTTACAGAGGTGTGACAGAGTTAATAATGGATCAGTATTTCTGAGTCTCTGTAGGCAAATAAAGTAATACAGTTGCATTGCTAGTAGTAATGGTCTGTATGGTATGCCAGTATTTAGTGTATTTCGTGAATTTAGGAGATAAATTCCACTGAAAGAAATCTGTGTTGCAGAAATTGTGACCATTTAGGTCAACTGGCTGAAGAGACAGATTTTGTGAGTAACAGAATAATTATTTCTCATGGACAAAGTGCAGACATTAGATTCTCTGATTATTTTGCTGGTGTAAAACCAATCCTCTCTGTCTCCGACAATAGAGAAGTGATTCTGTCGTAAAAAATAATACAGCTCTTGGGTTCCTTAAACCTAACAGGAGAAATTTCAGCCTAGCATGAGCTTTTACTGCTGAATTGTAGACCTTGGAACAGGGGCTGGCTGGTAACGGAAATAGTGATGGAGAATATTTTAGAGTTGTGAATGGTCATATGATGGATTCTCTGTGCCTTGAAATTTTGCACTTGTGGGGGATTGCAAGATTGGTTTGTCTGAAAAAGCAGCATTGCCTTTTGCTATTTAGAGCAGCAGACTCCAACAGAAAGTGACTACACAATGCCCAAAAGATCATGAAGAACTATAGTTACTTTTGTTGTCTTTGGTGGGGAAATAATTTTGGTGCAAGAGTTACAGTATTTCCAAATGTTTGTAGGGCATGGCTCATCCCTGAACAACAAAGTTCTTGAACTGTGCACTCCATTCAGAAAAGTTTTTGAATTTGTTAAGGACTAATACGGGAGCAAATATTGCTTTCAGTCCTTGTGATGCTTTCATCAAAGAAATCTGTAGGTGAATAAGAATGATACTCAGCAGCAGAGTTCATTCTATAAAGAAAAAGAGGGACTTAAACGACAAGTTGATACTTTGATTTTTACATTTTGATGTATGAGGAAATGTGTAAAAGAACTTTCAAAAAGATTGGTCATGATTACTATAGTAATCCTCTTGTGGTGTGCCTCTTCAAATTTGAAAGATAGAACTAACATGATTTTAATATATTCAGTGCCGTATAGATTACATCAGGCTTGCTAAAGAGCAAGGTAAGAGCTCAGGTAAAACATCACATTAAGTAGTGCAAAGCCCATGGATTCCATCCTACACAAGGCAACACTATGCCCCTGCCCAGACACCTTCTCCTCCTGCTTCTCCCACCACAACAGATCATTATGCTATATTCAGTCGTTAATTATTTTTATTTCTAAACAGAAAGCAATCACATCAAAACATGCAGTGACTCATGTTCAAAAGGAGATAGCCCTCAAACTATCATAAATATCCTTTCTCGTCCCAAAATGCTGGGCAACTGCTGAAGAGGACTCCAATTACCATATGAAATCTTCTTAAAATATTCATTAAAAATGTTATATCCGGAGATGGCTGGGATATTTGTATTGCAACTTTCCCCTCTCTGTCATGGTGTACAATTTTCAACTGGTTTAAGGGAGCAGCCCCTATGGAACTGATGTTATGAATAATTATTAGGAGAGCTTATACAGTGTGAGTACTCCCTGTGTGACTACTCTCCAGCATGGGAGAGTTGGAGGGCCTCCTGCCTGTATTGTGTGCTCTGTATCCTCTGACTGATGTCCATGAAAGCAGATGCCACTCAGCATAGGTTAGAACTGCGCTCTCCAGTCATGGGCTTGGGTGTTGGCCATGGTTTGTTTATGAACTCAGGCCTCAAAAGGATATGAGTATCCATTGGGAAAGAAGTCTAGAACTCCTGAAAGCAGATCTGAGAAATATGGGTGAACTGGCAGCTTCTGTCCCAGTGAATTTGTGATTTAGCAGTATGAGTTGTGTTTATTTTCTCTGTGATGTCTTCTGGGATTTCACATACCCATATGTTTGTACTTTTATTTGGCTGCTGGGGGTTATTCTGGTGAAATTTGGGAACTGGTTTCAGTGAAAATAGTCCTGGATATCTTGGTGACTAATTTTGGGGTGGGTTTTTTGGCTGTGTTTTTTTTTGGATGGGGTGGGTGGGTTGGTTGGCTGGTCGGTTTGTTTTTTGGGAGTTCTGTGGTTTGGTTTTTGTTATTGCTGCACATATTCATTAGTTTAACAACTTTTACAGATCCCTAAAGGAGAAGTAACTGTAACAGTATAAAAAGGGGTTATTCCAGTATAGGTAATTCTTCTGTTTACAAGAAAAGGAAACCAAGCATACTGTAGTATGCTTGACTACTACAGTCCATGAGAGTCTAAAGCCCAAGGAGTCCATGACTTCTTCCTGCTATCACATATCTCTTTCTAGGAATTTTTGAGTTTTGTCCCAAAGCAGAACTTGTAGGATGGACCCTGAAATATTTTCAGAGTTGTATGGCAGAACCACTGTCATGAAGGAATCTAATTTTTTTTGAAAGGCATACTATAAAATATGCTTCTTTAGTCATATTCATCTTGAAGAGCAGGAATTCATGTTTTCCTCTAGCAGTTCTCCCCATTACTGATTCCCTATATCAGAGCGGTCGCTTGGATAGCTTTGAGGAACACAGGGGAATGAAAACATTAACTACTGGATCTGTGTTTGTTAGTCTCAGCTGTGTGCTGTACCCTTGCACCCCAAAGGAGCTTCATAAGAAGAAGAGAGCTGATGCACCCAGGTTTTTGTTCATATTTAAATATGAATGATAAAACCAACTTGCTTGCAATATTTTTTTGTGTTCTAGAAAATATTGTAGAATATTAAAACTCAGGTACTTTCAGACTGTTAATCTTGGGTATCCAGATTTTACAGGTTTTCATTCCTAGCTGGAACTGCAAAAGGGCTTAGTTGCAGAGGTTAAAAAATAGTGAAAGGCTCATCTGATAAATGGGTGTAAGGACTGTAGAGTCAAAAATTTTCAGTCTGCCAGAGAGAGAGTAAAACTTGTCAGACTGAGCATGGAAATGACAGATCTTCAGATAGAGTTGGCATTTGCCTTTTTTACAAAAAAGAGACTCAATTGCAATTGTGGGGTCATTTTTACTGAACATGGATATTTCAGAAGCAGGTAATATGTTCAGGATTTTTTTTTTGTCTGTGCCTATTTGGTAAAAACAGTCAAATTTGACTCAAATAGCCATCATTAAAGAACTTACTTGCAGGACATATCAGTTAGGCTTGTTGCTATAGGAAGTATGTAAAATCTGTTCTCTTGCTGTACTGGGGGAATACTCAGAGTATTCTGAGTGCACAAGTGTGCCCTCAGCCCATTGTGTACTATGGGGAAGGGGGTTTTCAAGCTGTTTGTTTCTTCTTGCCAAGCGAAACATAGCAGATTTAAAACAAACAAAATAATTCCAAACAACAATAAAAACCATGCCAGCTTTGCAATTAAGGACCCTCTAGTTCTTGCAGTATTTCTTGTGTTACCACCTATTGCCTGATGTACCAACTCTACCTGCCATAATCTACCCATCTAGAGGTATGTTCCTTATTCTTTCCACTCATCCTGAGAAAATACTTCATGAACTTCACTGGCTTAAGACACGTATTTGATTGTCTCTCTAAGAGAGACAATCAAAAAGTCTTTTAGGTAAAAGACTTAAATACAATGCCAATACATTTTGAAATACCAGGAGTACTGCCATTGTGCTGAGTGCTGCTGCTCTCATTCCCCAGAGTGGTTTTTGGAAGTAAGTCAATCTAGTGAGACATCTGTCCATCATACAGGCAGGCTGACCTCCTCTGTCATACCACCTGCTGTTAGAAATAAAGGTCACTTGAACACAAAGTTAAATTCACTGTGTGTAAGCAGGCATGATGCCCTTGATTTAAGAGGAAGGTGTGTGCGTTACGGCACTGATAAATGTGACCCTGAGAGTCATCCAGCCTGAATTCAGAAGTGAAGTTCCTCCTACCAACAGAACAATGAGTGATCATCTTCTCACTGCACTGAGCTGGAGACCTGCATAAGGAAATTGTTCTGGTTTTCAAAACTAGAGGTAGAACTGGTAGCTGAAAATTTCAGGTCAAATGCATCTGTAATGGAAACACCAGGCAGTCTTTAGAGACACAGGAAGGCACTGAGGGTACATTTCAATAAGCTGCACTTCAGTGTTGCTTGTCTGAGATCATTCAAACTCCAGAAAAACCAAACTGAACAGATGCTGAGTCCTTGACTTAAATTAATTCTGCTCAGATGAATGTACTGTACTCTACTTAAGTAGGTGTCATTAAGCACCTTTCACAGCTTTTTAGCAGGTGTTAAGCACAAAAAATAGATCAGTTGAAAGAAAGGGAGAGATAAAGAGTAAATTTGCTGTGGAGTGTTTAATATCTATCCAGTATTGTGTTGAAGCCCAAAATGGCTTCACTTCAGAGTGCTGCAGATGTGTGCAATGCTGCAGCGTGCTTCCATCTGCTCTCATTTGCAACCTTCCTTGTGTCAAAGATAAAAAAGCTGTATAATGGTATTGCTTTAGCTCCACTGGAGTCAACTACAAAATTTGCATGGACTTGAACAGAAACTAGACATAAACCTAAGGGATCATCTAAAACTGGCAAACAGAATGGGGTACAAAACTGAATCCTAGAGCTGCAGGCTTTTTCTCCATTAAGATGTGGACCGGAAAGTAAATTGGTAGCTCTAACAAAAGCTCTAGATTGGTAAATCTTTTTTTTTTTTTTTTAATCTGATTAGAAATATAAGATATTTACTCTGTTACTGAGATTATTATCAAAAGCTGAGAGTTATGCCTCTAGAGTGGAAGAAATACATCTAGCCTTTAGTAGAAGATTAATAATAAACCCTACTTTACATCCCTCCTTCAAACATAAAGTAATTTTTCCATTGCAACGGACTGGTTTTCATTAAAGCAAATTCAGTCATAA
This sequence comes from Peucedramus taeniatus, assembly GCA_013400575.1. Classification (NCBI taxonomy): domain Eukaryota; kingdom Metazoa; phylum Chordata; class Aves; order Passeriformes; family Fringillidae; genus Peucedramus; species Peucedramus taeniatus. The sequence continues at coordinate 31,561 of WBNO01012046.1, forward strand.
CAAGAAGACGGGTACATATAGGTCCAGATCTGACTCATTTTGCACAAAAAAACCCAACATGCCCCCCCAACCCC
>WBNO01012046.1:36565-230825 GCA_013400575.1 Peucedramus taeniatus
GGGGCGGCGCGCACGGGCGGCCCGAGCCCACCCCGGGGGGCGCTTCCCTCCGCGCCGCTCCCCTGCCCCCGCGCCCGCCCTCGCTCTCACGGCAGAGTTTCTCCGTGCCTTTCTTGGTCTGCCGGGGATAAATAATTAATCCGGCTGTGTAACCGGGGGATTTCTGTCGGCTTCCCTTGCTTGCCGCCGTGACCCCTGAGGAGCGCCCTGATGCGTGACTGCTTGGCGAAGGGCGGGGGAGAGAGGGCATTTAGACGGTGGAAAACACGGCAAACGTTTGTCTTCCCACCCCGAGCCTGTCGAAAATGACACGGATAACTTTCGCTCCCTCACGGAGGGAACGAACGTGGCAGTGTGCCCAGCGCTGTGGCTCAGGTGCACCGCTCAAGTTAGATGTGCCGTACTGGGTGCTCAAAAATCGCTCCATCCTCCTGCTCGCTCAGAGGGAAGATTCGTGGAAATGAGGGATGATAATAGTTTGAATCCCTTTCTGCTAATGTTTTGAGATATGCTGATAGAGCCACAAGTCTTCCATCTACATGCTCCCTCATTAGGGCATTTAGATTGTAGTCCCATCAGCCTTTACTCATGAAAGTAATCCTTCTCTGAGCAGGTAGCGGGTAGGGTTTACCTCTTAGGTCACCAATTCTCTTTTTTTATGTTGTAATCTTAATGAACAATCGTAAGCACTATCCGGAGATCATATTCTTTCATTAGAACTACCTGAAGTTCCTTTTCATTGTATTGTAGTGTCAAAATGTTGGAGAAGACTTTTATACATTATTATAGTTTCTCCTTCGATTTTTAAAAATAAGGTTTGCAAGGTGGTTAATGGTGCAGAAGTCTAACATCAAATTTAAAGTGTGGTTGACATTCGATGGGTACTTTTTCATTAGACAAAACCAAGTTTTCAGAAAACTATTGAAGGAAAAGCCCTGCATGTCAATTCTTTGTATGTTTCATGAGAGCAGCTTTCAGGATATGAGTAAATTTTCATACCCTCTATGAAAATATTTTTATATTAATTAATGATGCTGAAAGAGACTTTGTTCTCCAAGGTCCTTGCTAGTCTCATGTCAATTCCTGCTTAATACAGTTTGCATCTTATTGGACAGAGATAACAACAAGAGCAAGTATCATAAAACATACATTACTCATGGGGACAAATGTACTGCCACAGCACCTGATAATAAATATGAAGTGTCATCTCTTACAGAAATGTTAATCTCCATAATATAGAAACTCACTAAAGTGCTCAGTTCTTAAATCTTCCCTAATTGATTGTGAGAAGTTGCTCCTTCCCTATCAAGATTTATGAAGTGTGTGGATTAGTGGATTACAGTATAAGCTTCAACACAAAGCACTTAACTTTTTTCCAGCATAGTTGTTAAAGCAGGTGTAGTGTAGTTAAAACCAGAATTTAGGAACAAATTATATTAAATCTCAGTGTAGAAATGCATCACCATCTCCACATTTATGAAGAAATCTGAGCCCTTTAAAAATTTCTAGGTTTAGAAGAAAATTTTTGCAGTAATAATGATATGTCTTTACATAATTTTTGGTATTTCGGTGACTTTCCCTTTTTTTCTTGCAGATTATGTTTATTTTGAAAATTCTTCCAGCAATCCATATCTCATTAGGAGAATTGAAGAACTTAACAAGGTACAAATATCTAAGATTCTTTCTTAACCTTTGGCAACAGGCAGTGTGCTTGTTAAAACCTGAGAATTATTTCCATCCCTTAAGATTTCTACGGTAGTAGGGGTTTCTGGTGGTTACTGAAAACTTGCTATGTGATATCATCTAATTCTGCCTGTTGCCTAAGGAAACACCCAGTTGCTCATTCCTGGTGTACAGGATTACTCTGCTGCAAAAATTTTCCAACAAATTCTATGAATTCTTGGAGAAATGAATGAATTTAATTCTCTGGCTGACGATGACACTGTGAGTCCATCTGGAATGACAGCCATCATGTAATGTGTCTGCTTTTAGAGAGACGTCTGAAGAGCTGGAAGGTACCAGGGAGACTTTGCAGTGATCAAATAACAGAATATGTGACTTCTGTGACTGTTTATTGCTCTGCCTGTTGGCAGCTGTGAATGAAGAATGGGCTTTTGAATAAAGTACAGACTGTGTTCTCTATCTTTATCCTGAGTGTATTTTCCTAAAAAATGGAGGCTCTATTGACTGTCATTTTGGGAAAAGCATGATTATTTTTCTTCTCTCTGACACTACTAAGAATAGTGTGGAGTTTCTATATGTATTATTTTTTTTTTACTTTTCCCTCAAGCAGTATTAAAACTTACTGATGTGCTACATCAAAAGTTAATTGTTAAAATGTCCATCATGATGTAAGTAATGATTAAGATATTTTTCCCAGTGGTTAGAAAGTAAATTAAAAAATTGGTGACCTGCAAGTGGTTTTCTTCTTATTAATGAAACATAGCACTACGCCATAGCAGACATCAACCACATTAACTGTTAGTGCTGTCCAACACAACATCCACTGAACTCGTGCATGGCAAATAATTTTTGACTTTTATTGCAGAAGAAAATTTTTTATTCACAGTAATTGATGTGATTCCAATCATGTATTGAATGTAATGTTTATTATCTTTAAACTGCACTGCTGTAATTTAATCATGCTCGTGCAGGGTAAAACACAGTCATGTACTGATTTTTTTTTTTTTTTTTAAAGAGAGGTTGGAGGTTGTAATCCAGACATCTTGAATGTGAATGGTTTGCTTTCATGTGTATCGAGCAAGTGTGGAGATGTTATGTAAATATGTAATTAAATGCTTTGATTGTTGTTCTACCAGGGACAATTTTTTTTTTTTTTGTAAGAAACTCAATCAAAACATCATACTTTTTAGTATTAAATAAGTAACTCAAGGTAAAAAAAGTACTTTTGTACCTTTCACGGAGCAGGGTACAGTTCTTCAAATATTAGTAAATTCTTTATAGAAGATCATTGTCCCTATATTGAGTCATGAAAACAACACTGAACTAAATAGCTTTTATTTTAGGAGCTGTTGTGACTTTTTCAAATAAACCTTTCAAAAGTCTTTCAAAAAGACTTTTTGAATAAATGTTATGTTAAATGAGATTCTGAAAAAATGCTAGAGTACTTTGAAATATACATTTCGGTCTAAAGCTAGATTGTAAAGAAACATTCACAAGATTCTAACCTTTCTGAAGGATTCTTACTTTAGCATGGTACTGGCATTGCACCTCTGAACACCTGAACAAAATATAAATTCTAAGGACTCAGTAATTGTAGTTAATCCTCTTGTCTGGTCTGAAATAGGTACTGGCCTCTCTCAAGAATATTTTATTTATTGGAATAATTCTGTTGATTTGAGCTTGACTGATCATGTGAGAACTACTGATATGAGAGAACACTCCAAGCAGAGAGCGTTTAATTTGTATTACTCAGCTGAGGAGGGATAGATACATTCTGACTTGGTTTTCTCTTTCTTTTGTAGACTGCCAATGGGAATGTGGAAGCAAAAGTGGTGTGTTTTTACAGGCGAAGAGATATTTCTAACAGCCTTATAATGCTTGCAGATAAGCATGCTAGTAAGTAGATGGTGTAGGGCACTTTGCCTTACTAACACAGCCTGCTCAATTTCTGCAACTGATTAAAATTGCGGGTTTTTTGGCATGTGGAATATATATTTATGTTAGGCATTTATTAATATCCAGTTAATTGCCTAGTATTATCTGAGACTCTCCTGCTCCTATTAGTTGCTTCTAGGAATTAAGTTAAGCTGTATCCATGTGATTGAGGCTGTGCATCTGGAAAAAAAAAGAATGTATCTTTTCATCTGGAAGATACAGCTGCACTTCTTTTTCGTATGTCAAAAGTAATTCTTGGTTTTAAGCCAATTTAAGCTTAAAAGCACTTGTGATTATTTGATGTGACTTTTTTGAGTTAGACATAAACATGTATTGCTTAATGTAAAGAATGAACTGTATCATTGGGGACTGAAAATCACTGGAGATTATAAAAGAGCTGTTATGTGCATTTATGCTAAATGTAGATATTAGTCAAAAATAGGTAGCTTGGGTTTTTAAAATTTTTTTTCCTTTTTTTGTTTTTTTTCAGAAAAACAAGTGGTAATAGGTGAAAAAAGCCTCATTTTTCCACATGAACCTAAACTGTTTTTGCTATCTGCCATTTGGTATACAAGTGAAATACCATAATGTTTCATAACTTTTTGATGAAAAATATAATTCTGAAGAGAAATACAGAACCTAAAAATCTGAGATGAAAACATTAATCTGCAAAATACTCCAGTCATATTTGTAAATAACTGAAATGTGAAGTGTGTCAACATCCCATAAATTTCTTGCCATATGCTATTAAATACCATTTTGATTATATATGATGCTTGAGTTTTCAAAATGAATCTGTGAAAAAGTTAGGTAGGGGTTATAAATCTCTAATTTATTGGGCTGAATCTCTTGAAAGATAATGCCAACCTTTTTATGCAGATATATGATGGTGTAATTAGGTGCTTTAAAAATACCCAGCAATTTGTTTAATGTCCAACTCTGGTAATTTTGCTCGTCAGGTATGGTTAATGAAGAGAAACAGCCAACCTTTGGCTTTTGTTTTATTCCTTTACTGGTCTTAGAGAAGTGGGGGTGATTTGAGTACATAATGTGAAGTACCAGCTTGGTTTTTATAGGATGACAATATATTTTGTTTATGTACTAAGAAAATGATTTAATGTTTTCTTATATAGTTGGGTATACTCTATAGTTATTTGTGACGTATTTATGATCATGATCATCAGCCCCTGCAATCATTAGTCTTTTGAGTTCTTCCAGCTGAAATGTATAAAAACATAGAACTTTTAAGCTTTCTAGAACATTTTTTGTTTTTCTTTTCTAATGGAGGGGCAAGAAAGTAAGAAAATGATAACAACTTTACTGGAAATACTTTTTTTGAAATTTGATTTTTAAAACATGAAGCGTCTAAATTTTTTTTTAGTTGGCTTATTTTTTAGAAAAGGATATGTTAGTCCTGTGGGTATCATTCAATCTGGAAAAGTAAGATTTTTCTATTTCCCTTGTGAGTTTTAGATTGCCATTTTGTCAGCACTTTGATAGAAAGGATTTGTTGATGGTCTGTTGCTCTTCTCCTATAGCATACCAGGGGTTTGTTGGTGCCACTAGGAGTACCGTGGAGTCTTCCATCATGTTTTCTCTATTGGGATTCTCTTGTTGTTTTGTAGTGAGAAAACAGAAATGTGATTTCCAGCTGGTTCAACAAACATCTTAAGAATGCCCCTGTCTCACAGGTTATGAGCCTTCTAGCCCAGCACTGTTATGAATTATGTTTCTCCATGAACATTTTCTCTGGACACAATGTTTGTGTTCTGACCAATCTGTAGACTCTGTAGTGCCAAGTTCTCTCAGGGGATGTTTGTTACAGTTACAGGGGACAGCACATAGCGAAGGATTGCTTGCCTAGAGCTTCCTATAGAGCAGATGTAGTTAAATGTCAAATCAATTCGAAGGCTTTCATTCTGGGATAACACAGTGTTCTGTTTAAAAATACGATGTGTGTAAAAAAAATATTTGTATGTTTATGAATTGAATGTTTTGGAAATGTTTTACATAGCTAAACATGTTGACACATCAATGCTTCTACCTGGTTTGGTATAAAATAAATGTTAAAAGATACAAGTTTCTTAAGGAATGGAAACTCCAGTTTTCTGGAGTTTCTCCTATGTGCCTGTTTGGAGAAGTCTTTTAAGTATAAGATCTGCTTGATCTTTTCTAATGATATTTTTTATTGTTAGCATGTTTTTTTCTTTATGGCTGAGAAAACTGGTCTGAGTTATGCATTTCTCAAGATTTTGGCAGGTGGGGGTTGGGTTTTTTTTTACTTACACATCAATTTCTGAAGGTTACATTTTGAGATTTAGATATGGTCCCATTTACTAAAAGAAGAAAACAGCTTTATTAGAAAATATTTTGGAACTTTAAAAAGAAATTTTCAGTCACTTGAGAAAGTTTCAGAATTATTCTAATGAACATTTGGGAAACATGGAATAAAGTTGATCTGTGACTTTATCACTGGTAAGGAGTTGGTATATTGTTTTCCTAGGGTGTTTTTTTGTTCTTTTGTTCTTTTTTTTTTTTTTTTTTTTGGGTTTTTGGTTGGTGAATGTTTGGCTTTTTACTTGTTTGGTTTTTTTAATTTGGTTGGGGATTTTTTGTTTGTTTGCTTTTGTTTTAAGTTGTCTTCCAAAATGTTTCAAGATACTGTAACAAATTGAGGGGGAAAAATCAAATTTTCCTTAGGCCATTCTAAAATACTCAGGTACAGAGTAGTTCCCTTGTTTTCAAAGAATGTCACTAATCTGTGAGGAAATTGTATTGCCTTCTTTTTTTCCCTGGTGTTTCAGGTGGAATTTAATTAAGGAAATTTTTATTTGTCTACCAGCATCATGTATGACATCAGTTTAGGTCTGGGAATAGTTCTTGAAGCTGACTGTAGCCACTTAAATCTGGGGATTTAGAATGTTTTATGGGCATTTGAGGACTTTATCTTTTTTCACTGTTGATTTATGTTACTATAAAATAGAATTTATGATAAGGTCAGCTTGAAATACAAACCAAAATACTGTCCAGGATCAGCTTCTTGATCCTGTACAGCCTCCTGAGCTTACTGAGAGAGTTCTTTTGGGGTGTTAACACTCACCAAAGTTGTTGTTGTTGGGGTGTTAACTCACCTAGGTTGTAGTCATCACTGCAGGGTCACTGTAAGGAGCTGTTCCTTTCTTGGCATGAAGGAATTGACCAGCAGCAGAGTAAGGCTTACTATGAAGGGAGAAGAAGGAAGTGAGATGAGCAGAGGATGGCAGGCAGTACAAGAGAGAGATACTGCAGCAGCTACCCGAGTGCGTAAGCGAGTGAACTTGGAGAGGTGGGACAGAAACTCAGCTCATTAAAATGGGTGAAGCCAACATAAAGGGGTGACACAGAGATGTTTCCTCACTAAATGGTGTGATTGTGAAATTGCCAGCTGTAGCTGAATCTAGAAAATGTAGATGATTCTTTATCTTCAGTAGAAGAAAGTAAGTATTTTAGGGCAAGGTTTTAATAGCTGTGGAGAGGAGTCAGCTGTGTCAGCTTTGTACCAGCACTGGTTTTGGGTTACAGTGAAGGGCTCAAGTTCTTATTCCCTTCTTTTGCAATAGACTGGAAAGAATCATAGAATATCCTGTATTACAAGGGACACAGGAAGATAATTGGGTCCAACCCCTGGCCCTGCACAGGGACCGTTCCAAGAACCATGCCATATTTGAGGTTTATTCACTACTACTTTCTTGAAGCTGAGTGGGGTGACCTGAGTGCATGAAGCCGTTTTTTGCAGTTCTTTGCACTCTAAGTTCTTTATCTGATCATGTGTTATCATCTACTATGTCTGAAGTCATTCTCTTGTTGCAACTACTCAGCCAGCTTTTGCCTAGTCAGCCATCTGGTGAGGATATAAAAAATTACTGTTGTTGGAGTCCTTCATCTTCTGATTTATTAAAGAGGGTTTGTTTCATTTAGGTGTGCTGAGATGCTGACTAAATGCCAAGAATATTTCTGGGCCTGTGATAAAGCCCATGTAGAATGTGTTTTTCCTTATTAACAGGATTGATATTTTTTGTGAATGAGACAGTACTCAATTAAAAAAAAAAACTCTGAGATATTTGTTTCATTGACTGAGATGAAAGGTAAAATAAAAATTTTCTAGATTACAGAAGCTGACAAAAAATCATGTTTAATCTCAGTTCTTTTTAGAGATCACTTACTAGCTTTACTTCTCGCTGCACATTTTTACAACTTTTATTCTTTTGCTCTTGTTCAGTCGTGTTGTTCAGTCGTGTTTCATGTCACATTGCTTTGTAAAATAGTTTCTGCTACAGAATTTTTGTATATGATAGATATCTAGGAGGAGAAGAGTCCTGCTAGGGATTCCTGGCTAGACAATTGTTAGGGTTGAAAAGACCTCTAAGATCCAGTCTTTGACTGAACACTGCCATGCCCACAGAACTTTATAATCAAATGTTGGAGTCTGTACTTGGTTCTTACCTTTGTATGACTTTGATGAGTTGCAATCAGAAACAAATCCAGTATCCTCTCTGTACTTCAGGTTTTTGCCTGTAAAGCAATGCTCCTATTAGAAGTTCATATTAAAGTTGGTCAAAAATACTTAATATGCCAATATGTTTTCATAGTTGCTGTTAAAAGATCTCAAAGTGCCTTACAAGCACTCATAGTTTATTTTCTATATAATATCAAGAATGTTCCAGCGTTCCTGGAAATGGCTTGATCATGCAGAGCAGTTTAGCTGCTGCTGAGCCTTCTTACCTTCACTTAAAGGTGCATTGTATTTGAGGGGAGGAGTATTTTGCATATTGTCTATGTTAACTGCCAACACTCCAGAAGCATCTGACAGAATGAAGCTGTTAATATTCGATCTGATTTTTGAGAAGTATTTTATTTCAGTAGAGCAGCAGGCTAGCAGGTATCATTGAAGATGAGCTTATCATTAAGAAAATGAGCTTCACTTGAGCAGTAGTGTTTAGCAGATTACTCATTGATGTTCCCAAAGATATACAAAACTGAAATGTGAATTCCTTTTGTGTGTCATCAGGTTTTTCAACATATGGTTGCTGTTGCATAGTGGTGTTCTTAATATTCAACTCCAGGAAAAACACAAGAATTTTTCCTGCCCTCTTCAACAATCAAAAAACTAAAATTTAGAAAGCTGTATGAAAAAAGTTATGGGTGTGGAAACCCTTGGGGTTCAGGAAAGGGCTCCAGAGTAAAATGTCTAAAACACCTTGTGTTCCTCAGTATCTTAATCACCTATTTGGCTCAGTATAATTCAAACCAAACATTTATAAAATACTAGAGCTTGACTATTTTTGTCCAATCAGATTGTAACACAACCAGAAACTTGATGGGTTTTTTAATTTTCTTCAGTTCTGGTTCTTTTTTATCATAGTAGTTCTTGTACATCAAATGAAACAGTTATTCATAAAGATACAATGTTTCTTTAACCACAATCCCTTTTCTGAAAAATCACTTTAAGATGACTTTTCCTGTTACCTAATTCTAGTCACACAATGTCTTAGCATAAAAAGTGTGTTTTGACCGGAGATTTTATTTGAAATCTTTGAATTTTTTTTTTTTTTTGGTTTCACTACTTCATTGGACACCTGTTGTCTTTGCAGCCTATGTTCAGTTAGAAGCACCTTTGGTGAAATGAACCCAATTAACTCTTCTACAGCATACAATCCATTTTCTCTATCTTGATAATTTAAAATGTTGAAATAATTAATAGTTTCTGTAAAAAAAAAAGTTCCAAACAACAAAAATCAGCCCCATGATGGATACTTTTTTGGTCTTGCTCATGGTCATGTTGGTGAAAAAAAACCAAACCAAGTCTTTAGAGCTCAAGAGCTCAATTGATTTGTGTCTCTTACAGTAGTGTAAGTAACACTTCCATGGAATTTTGTGGCTTTTGGAAAGTTTTCTGTTAGGTTACAGTTTATTTTTTCAATTGCACTTGGTGAGAAGACCTCTCTTGCTTGCTGTTAAGAAAAGAGATCTGTTGGTATCACCCTGTGATGAATGATACCATTTTTCCAGTGGGATAGGAGAAAAAGGAACTGAGGCCTGGGAAGACAGAGCTGGGAATGAAAGGTAGGAGAGTCTCTTGAATTGTGTATAAGGATGAAGGCTTGGCTGCTAGATATGCTTGAGGAGTGGGTGAGCAGACTCGTGTAACTGGTTCAGTGAGATATTGCCTTGTTAATCTCAAGGCTTCTGTAAATATAAACTAGTGTTTTGTTTGCAGCTCAGTGTCCCTGACTCTGTCATCTCTGTCCACACACACAGACACACCCCAGGAATTAGGAGAAAATTAGTTTTGATCTCACATAGTTGCCCTCTTCTCTTTGAGGACATGGCGTTTTTCAAAAGTCCCTGTCTGTAAGCATCTCACCAGAAGGCTCTTGGGTTGGTGAACAGAGACAAAACCAAATATAGTAGGCCAGGAAATGTGGTTGTATAGGTTCCAATGTTGCTTTTGTTGGAATTTTACATGTTAATATTATTTATAGTCATCTGATAGAGACATGTAAGCTAAACAGTAGCAAATTCAGTTAAGTTGTGTTGCTTCTGGAAATCCTGTAGTCTGTGATGTGGGAGAGACACACCCTAGGAGGACCATTTAAGGATGATACAGATAAAAAATTATTTAATCAGTGGCAGAGTAGCTTTTATGCTAAGGCATATTATATTAGTCTAACTATTTATATTAGTCTAACTATCATTTTCACTGAAAATGAGCTTGAGGTTTTTTGTGGGGGAGACATGATCTCTTTGATCTCCTGAGACAAGGGAACATCAAGTTTTCCTTCATTTACCCAAGAGAATACCATCAGTTGTAATGTATTTGAAGCGGGGGGAGAAAATTCAGAACTTGCTGAAATACAGCAAGCCTTGTTGAAAACTACTTCCTTGTCACCAAGGAAAAACTTGTCTCAAGGCTCCCAGTTATTCTTTTCAAGGGGGCTTTGGGTAGTGTCATAAATTATGTGTTTTCTTCATTTGATTTTTGTTCAAGAACTTGTGAATGTTTTCTCTCCTCAACAGTGAAAGCAATAAAGAAGCAGTAATGAGGAGCATTTTGCTTCTGACAATATCTGAGTATTCTTTTTGTGGCTGACATTTAGAATTAGTAGTTATATTGTCTCATTAACAAGTTTACTGTCAGCCCCAAGTATCTTGTAGAATTATTAACTTCTGTGTCCATTCAGGCTCCTCCTTTGGTGCAGAATGGCTTGTTAGATTGTGAATGTTAATGATCTTCTCTTAATGGATGAGTGGATTTACAACTAAGTTAATAATTTTAGGAGTTTTTAGCTCTTGTGGAAAACTTCCATAAACACATCTTTTTTCACCTGTGTATGTGTGATCTGTGTTTGGATCATGCCTGGCTTCTTCACATACAAAAGTTGTCTGCTCTGTACAATTTGTATAACTGATTGTACATCTGAATTTTTGCATGGAGTGTCTAGCTAGTAACTGCTAGCTTCATCTTTAGACCTCCAAAGAATAAACTTATAATTTTGGGCAAGGGTTTGTAGGTTAATTTTCTTTCAAATTCAACAATCTTATTTTCTGAACACAGAATTTAAGAGGCTTGAATACATTCCTGCCAATTTCTCTGAATGTAAAAACAAACTAAAGCTAAAATCTGGATTAATTCTGTGAATTTGCTCTGAAGCATGGAAAGCTGTAAAATATTGGTTCATGTTTATGCTTAAAACTGTTTATAAGATATATGAAGCTTAGTTTTTATTTTTATTACTTAAATACCAGAAGTATTTATTTAGTAAGTTTCCTTGGTGAAGAACTCAGTAGGGTACAAAAGGTGTCACTTTTTTGAGCTCTACTCCCAAAATATATTTTTCACATTTGAGTCTTTAGAAGGAGAGAGTATTCACAGAAAATTGCCAAAACATTGTGCATTCCCCTACTTCCCTGTGTTCCTTAGAATTCATTTCCTCATGGTCATGTTTAAATACACATAATAATAATAATGCCATTATTACTGTACTTGTTCAGGGTTTCTTTTGATTTGTGGAAAACATGTAACTGTTTTCTCTCAGCTGCTTTCCTGCCTATTTCATGTTTCTTAATTGTGCACACCAATAATCCTACACTCTTTTCTTGTTACCCTTAAAGTACTTGTAGTATTTAAATTGATATTATTGATCATAAAAAAGTTATCTTTTTTTCCCATGAAGATAAATAGATTTCCATAATCTCAAATGGTTCTACTTCTTTTTGTTTTCCCTTGGCTCCTAATTTTAAGTGACTTTTCCCACTTTCTTCAAAGTGCACCCACAGTGTACCAAAGCACCTGAGGCATAAATTTTAAGACTACAAAAACATTGCTAGGTTATCTCTATCCATAAAGCTCCAATTAGAGATGCATTTCACATCTTCAAAGAGTTCTCTGATAGTCAAATTGAATCAGCATTTCATATAACTTACACATTTCAATGATGTAAACTCACTATTAATATAAAAAGACTTTCCCATCATGCAGTGGCAATTAAATGTGTGGTTTGGGAACCAGGTCTGATGATTTCAAGGCCTACCAGCAGTAATTCTTGAATGTCTGTATTCTGCAGTGGATTGAAGTGTGCAATTGTTGCCCTTGGTAATACTCATGCATGCCTGTAACTGCACACATGCTGGTGGAGGTAGAGCTTTTCATTTGGGCAAGGCTCTGTGTGAGAATGACTGTAGTGCTTCCTACCCAAGCTGATTCATGCAGTGCTCTGTGTGTGTGTGTATATATATATATATACACACACACATATATATGGTGTGAGGTATTATGGACTAGGTAGAAGTAGCAGATAAGATATATGTATAAAGCAGCTGTGTGGTTTGTCTGTAAACTCTCTTTCTGTTAAAGGTAGCCTGCACAAGTAACAGGACTCAAAATTAGCAAATATATTGAGTTTGTCCTGCCCCAAACCGCACAGAGTGGGTGGCCGGAATGGCTGTGCTATTTTGCAGTGCAGTTTGTCTGTTTGATCAATATTTTGGTCTTTACCTCAGCTGCTGTTTGTAACCCTCCCTGATCAAGTGAAGATTTGTAGTGTGAATCTCCTTTGCTTCTGGTTTTGATACGCAACAAATGATTCTGTGATCCTTGCAGAGAGATTGTTTTGCACTAATGTAGAATACGTCACTCCTATGAGCAAAAAAGTTTGAGTGGTAAAAAGTGCAATGTTTTTCAATAAAAGCCTGTTCTACATTATCAAATTCGTAAAAGGCTTCAGGGAGCTAGGTAGTTCATTTGACTGTCACCTACTGCCTGAATCCAGAACCTGTTTGAGGATTTATCACAGTACATATAGGATGTCTCTGTGCAGGTTGCAGAGTTGCAGGGCTATGCATAGAGCACTATATATCTATATATCCAGGGGTCATGTGAGTGCATGCACCTTTCCTACTTGTACAACAGGTTAAACATCTATCCAAAACCAGCACAACTAAATTAGCTATCTTCCCTTTTTTGATATGCTGAATGATAGAATTAATTTTTCATTTGTTCTTGTTTTTGTGAAGGATTGTGACAGTGATATGCAATGCTGAAGGGAGTCATGTTCCAGTTTCCTGTATTAGAAGTGCAGCCTTGTTTTGGCTTAAACCAGAGTAGAAATAGTGTTGTCAGTCAGTGACTCTGACCTTGACCCTACAGGGTACTGTGGCCCGTTGCTGTGTGGCAGTTCCTTTAGGCAGATCCTTTGACTAATGCTTCTGTCAGGAGTGAAATCCTGATGCAGTTATTCTCAGTCAGCTCTCAAGAGGCCAAGGACTCAGTTGCCAAGTATTGTACAAGAAAAATGGTTTTGATATATGGACAGCTTTTATATTTACATTTGCCTTCAAATGGGGGCTAGCTTCATCTACCTTCATAATCCTCTCCCCTTTCTTTTAGTTTTTAATTTTTGTTTTTAATAAGAGGAAAAAAAGCCAGAATCAGAATACTAAAGATTTTCTATGTATGAGATGAATAAGTGAAGATTTTTGATATATTACTTGCTGCAACAAAAATGGTATTTGGACGTGTTGTCTACAAAGCAAAGTACTGAGATTAGAAGAAAAACTTTGTTGGTTTACTTGGGAATGGCATATGTATTAAAATTTGAATAGTTAATACAAGGTGATGTTTATTCTTGCACTGTTTTGTTTGTTTTTCCTCCTGGCTTCAGAATTAATAAATTAAAAGGCTTTAATAATTTAAAGTAATACATGTATTCACATCCCTTTACACTTTTCTCAGTTCATAGGTATAGTTCCTGTAAATTATTACCTCATTATCTCTATACAGATATTAAGGAAATAATGTATCCTGAAAGGTAAATCTCTAGCATAGTTGGTGGAAAAAAGATAGAAAAAAAAAGATCCTTTAAGTCTTACACAGACCATCAGAGTGAATGAACTCCTCTTCCTGGTTGTCTTGTCAGGTCTATAGACAGAAAAGTTTTCTTACCATGTTGGCATCGAGCAGGCATTCTTTTGGATAATAGTCTTCCCATTTCCTAATCCCACACCTAGAACCTTAATGTGTCTTGATTAATTTTGCCCAAGAATAGGATATACAAATCCTTTTATTTTCTTTCTCTTTTTTCCTTTTATTTATTTTATTTTCTCTCTACTTCTTCTTTCCTTCCTGCAAAAAATCCAACAAAATTCAGCCCTTCTGTAAGGAGATGCTGTAGAAGATAAATAATTTGTGTTTTATAAGCAGAATCATATGCCATTCTGAGTAGGGGTAGGAGAGTGCTTGTACAATCTGTGCCTTTTCATCTCTGCCAACAAATTTTGAAAAGTTGTTTATCGGCTTTTGAGGATGTGAACTGAATGTTAGAAAAGCAGTTTAGATCTCTGAAACTCTGTGGTTATTGTCACACAGTGCAAGAAAATGCCAGTGTAGATCTTAAACATGGACTTTGGATTCTTACAGAAAACCTAAGAGCACATTTTTTGTGTGCTTAGTTCTTCTCATGATGCATTTATTATTTTTTATATATTAACACTGCATTTTCTTAAGGAGAGACAACCATGCAGCTTGTTAACCAACTAGATCAAACAGACTTGTTGCCTATGCTAAAGGAAAGACAATCTTGTTTCAACAAGATATGAGCTGGAGTTCCACAGAAAAATGGTGAAAATCTTAGTGATGGGAAAAACTATTAATAGCAGCTGTCTCAGGAAAATGGAAGATACAGATCTCCCTTTTCTTAAAATCAGGTGTAATAATTATTCATGCAGGTTACATGGCAGTGTTGCAGGTAGCTTTTGTATTTCTTGAGCCAGATGCTGGATTTAAGAATTATTTCTTGAGTGCTGTCAGATTACCCGTGTACACTTTTGCTCATGGTGGTCTGCCAGCCTGGATTTGAGGGTAGAACTAAAATTTCCTTTCCCACACAGCTCTAAACATATGTACACTTTGGAAAAACCACTAATTGACTTCTGATTCAGCTGATGAGCTGGATGTAACCAGTAATTGGATGTTCATAATGTTTCAACTAGCAGTGTCCGTGGCACAGTTTTGAGTCTGCTGCCTGCTGCTCCTAATGAGCTGCTTAAAGAAACACCACCCAGGACTGTTGCTTCTCACATCCTGCAGCAGGTTGCTGCAGTTGATACAGATGTACACATGACCAAACACAACCTGAACCCTGTAACAGGATATTTTTCTCATTTGGAAGCATTTGCATTTAAATAGTTGATACAGAAATCAGGTAAAAGGGGAAAATCTAGTTGAGGTTTATGATACATAAACCAGCTTTTTCACCACTGCCTGCATGTTATTGTTCTCATGGTTCTGTGGGACCCTTCTGTTCTGTAGTGTTGTTACAACGTAGCTTGCTGAAAAATGGCTAAAGAGCTATTGTGCTTGCTTTTGCATTTATTCATGTTATATTTAATTTATTAGGATCTAGTTATTAATGTAGCACATCATGATTCATAGTAGTTATGGAGGTAATCCTTCCTTGCTTTCCACCCACAAGCTCCTAGCTCTCAAAAATCTTCAGAACCAGCTATAAAATAATCCCCACCCATCAAGTTTGGGAAGGTGAACTTTTCTGCTAATGAAAGGTGTGATGGTTTCCATAAAATATTTTTTGTACAGGCCTGTGATAAATGTGACATGGTTGCCCAATTGCTTATGATTATTGTACTTGAAATTGTTATTATTGTAATATGCTGCTTGGAAGTACCCAAAAAAACATTTTGCATTCTTTTGGAAATAATTTTTATTATTGGACAGTAGGTGTGGCATATTAGTTCTTAATGGCTACACAGTAGTTATTTCTTTGTTTTATGATCTCCTTTAGAAAAATAATGATGAGGTAGTGTTGGGAGGATCACCTGGAAAATTGTGTAGGAAAACTGGATAATCCCTTAGAGGCCACATGTATATATCCATACTATCCAGCAGGAATTAAAAGTAGACCTGTTCCCTGTAAACACAAGTGATCACTTCTTTTTTTCTTACCTGCAAAATTGCTTAGATTCATGCTTAGATAGCAATATGCTATTTGCATTACTTGTAATACATATAAACTGTTCTTTAGATTTCTTATCCTATCTGAAAGTAACAGCAAATATATGATTGATGTTCAGATGTTCTAAGTCATCTGAACATTGCAACAGACATGGTAAAAGTAAAGCTAATTAATTCAGCTTTGGGAAACGCTTCCTCACTCAAATTGAAAGTGTAACCATGCATAGTCTAGCTCACAAAGTTGATTAAATGGCCTTACTACAGCTTTAGGGGATTAAATATCACAGCTAAGTTAGTACAGTGAGACGTGACAGCCTCATGCAGATGAGCAAATTGGCCAACTGCTAACCTAAGAGAGCTCTTCATTCACGGTCTGAATAAAGCTGTTCAGATGGTTAGATTTACTGTTTTGTATGAAATTTGGCAGTAATTAAATTTACTCTCTCTCCCCCAAAATCTATATTTATAATTGTTAGTGCTGTAGCATCTAACTACCAAATGTGCATTTGAAGTTTTTGCCACAACCATCTAAGCTTAAAGAGACTTATGCATAGCCACCTTTCCTTTGATGTGTGTGGTAAACTTGCTGCTCTTCAGCATTCCCAGCTTTTTATCTGTAGGTTTGAAAATATGTTGTTGATACCTGCTATGTACATATTTTTTAGGCTGAGTGTTGAAGAAAAAGGTATACAGGAAAGGAAGAACGTTTGGAAAGTTTTCTGAAAGTGAAGCTTTCTTTGAACATGAAATTCTGATCTCATACTCATCTAATACAACTTTAAAAGTATTTTAACAAACAGTGAAATGTCTGTAACTCCACAAATGGTGGTGGTGGTGATTTGAATGCTTGCATAAGCTGGATGCAGCTAAGCTGAGGTATGGTTTCAAACAATTAAGGAAGGAAGTTAATGCACTGTAGTTTTGGGTACTCTGCTGTTTTCATCCAGCGTTGCTCTGTGCCACTGTTGAAAGCAGTCTTGTTTTTTCCCATTATGTCTTCCCAGTGTCCTATTTTTGCTATTTTCTCTTTCTCTTTTTCTTTATTAATTTTCTTTGTAGGCCCTGCAGGCTAAGCAATTGGAATTGACCTGGATTAAGGGACAACTAGGTGAATAAAAAACTAATTGCATGGACTGAGTCAGAGGATGGTCGTTAAACATCCACACAGTGTGTGGAGTCTTGTGGGACTCCCCATGGGGATCTGTCTTTAGCTGTGACTGGAGCAGGCAATGTGCTGCACTCTGATCATGTCTGCAGGTGACACAAGAATGAAGGGGGTGACCAGGTGATGGCTTGAAGGAAGGGCTGGTATGCAGGGATTCCTAGAAAGCAGGAGGAGTGTTATGTCAAGAACATGAAGATGTTCAGTAGGGACAAATGCACCTGGGAGGGAGGAGCTCCTGGCAGGAGTGTGAGCTGAGAACAGAGGGGCTTGGGGGAGCAGCTTTGCAGGAAGGGCCCTGAGGCTGCTCGCAGACAACAACTCCCTGACAAGGAAAGGAGTTGGCCAAGAGCATCCTAGGCTGTATCACCAGGCATATAGCCATTAGATCAAGGCAAGGGATTGTCCTCCCTGATTATTCAGCACCCATTGCATTACATTGAATTATATTGCATCCAGTTTTAGGTTCCCGATAAAATGAAAGTTGCTGATAAATTGGAATGCATTCAGCAAAAACCATCGTGATGGGCACTTGCCCTTCTAGGAGAGTCATCTGGAATTGACCTTTCTCAATTTGGAGAAGAAGTGGACTCCTAGTGCCTATGGGGGGTATAAACCAGAAGATGGAGTTCAACTCTCGTCAGTGACTAAATTGAAATGGGAGTGATTCAGATTAGATATGTGTAGAAGCTTTTCTCTGTTACTGGGGAATGGAGAGATTATGTGGTCTTTTTTGTTTCCAGAGATTTTCAATTACTGACTACCAGGAACTGACCTCACAACTGAGCCTATTTTGAAGTATAGTTTTTGGGATCTCCTGAGGCCTCTTCCAGCCTGAATTACTGTGTTTCCATGATTTTTGGTTGAATTTCCAGATTCCAACTCTAGCTGGAACGAATGCTGTCAGTGTTTTGGTGGCAGTAGAGGGAGAACTTTCTCCTTTCTTTTAATACTGAAGATTTGCTTCTCCTCTCTGAAGATGGTCTTCAATGTTTAAACTAATCTCTCTTACTCTGTTGCAGTAAACAAGGGGAGCACATGGGGAGTTATTTTGATTTAGTTAAGGGAGAGTGGTATGTCCAAGGAATTGACCTTGTTTTGCTAGCTGATGGTTGACTATACAGTTGTTAGAGCTGCATTTAAACCTTTAAATGTCTTTCAGGACTTTTTAAAAGTTATTTTAAAATATTTTTTATTAAATAGGAGTATTGTATTTCTAGAGACTTGCCCTCAGTTTATTTTAATTTTAGTTGCAGAAACAAGCAATTCTTCCTCATAGCAAGCTTGACTCATCACAAAACTATAAACAGAGATACTGTATACTAAGTTTAGGTTGCATGGACAGTTTTCTCTTCTTCTCAGGCTCTCTAACACCACCATTTTGTAACGGTGAATCCCACAAATTAAATGGAAGAGGGGAAAAAAGAGTGTTCATCATGTCTAAAAGTGGTGATGCATATGTAAAATGAGTGAGGGTTACAGTTTCTTTCCAGTATCCATTGCTTAACTGAGTCAGTTAAGCCTCATTTATATCAGATGGGAAAGCAGAAGTTGCACTGCTGTCCCTGAAAGTATCACCACCAGATCACTCAGATTTTCAGGATCACAGTAATTATTTACCACTGATGATTAGAAAGCCCACATATAATAAATAGACCACAAGTTTTAAAAGCTCACTGGAGATGTCTGCTTTTGCTCACTAGGATTTTTCCTTTAAATAAAGAAATATTTCTTATAAACCAGGAAAAGTGCAACAAGAGAGCATTATCTTAAATTTTGCCCAAGGCCTAAAGGGGAGTGTGTAATTTTCAAAATGTGATTGTATGTATGTATGAAGTATTCATCTTTGGAGTCATACCTATTAATTTTAAATTGATTTTTTTTTTGTCTCTCTAGTCATGGAACAATGAGGTCTGTGTATGTCCTTGTCATATTGCTGCATAAAAATATTTGTTCACTCTGAGCTATTGCTTTTCTTCCCTGAGTGCTGAAATGTGCTTGGCTTGGTGCTACTTTATGATTTCCTGTAGGTACCTTCATTTTCACTCCTTTTGATTGATGTAATCTCTCCTTGGATAGCAAATGACATTCACATGTGCTGTAAATCAAGTCAAAGATGTGAAGAGATCTCTAAAAGTTCTGCAGGGTTGTTATCACTTTCCTTCTAATGGGTATTAAGGCTTGATAATTGCAAAAACCTGCTTCAAAAGCAGCTCTCTGGAGGTTTCTTCAGATGCAGAATTCTTTGTGTTGCCATCAAGCAAACTTAGCTTCCTCCCTTCTTAATGCTATCCAGCTACCTTTCCTGGTACAGGTTTGTATGATTGCTGGGACAAATTACTACTTGTTTTACTAAATCCTACTCTTAACATTTATATTTTAATGCTGAAGCAGGAAATTGTAAATTTTCCCGATGGTAAATGGTGTTGAGTGGATGGAACTGTTTCTGGCCATGGTTGGTTTACTTATTGCTGAGCTTGTCAGATCATCCTGTGTAAAACATCTGTTTTATTTCTAAAAGTACAACAGAAAATTTTACATTGTTTCATATTTAGGTTCAGAGTGTTTTAAGAGATGGGTCTAAGTGACATTTGGTTTCAGCTTCAGGCTCTTGGATCAACATTTTCATGTCTTATGTAAGATCAGTGAAATAAATTTGCTTAAAGGTGGTGGGTTTTCTTCTTAATTTTTTAAATTTAAATTCTTACTTGAGGAAAATATTGAAATGAGCTTAGGTGTCTAAAGCCATTTTAAACTCTGGAATATTATCTCTGGCTTCCAGCAACAACTATAAAATGGCCCATATTGTCCTGTGTTTTGTGCCTTATCTGCAGTCATATGTTTTTGATATGTTGACCAAACTTGTGTTTGGATGTCTAAATTACTTAGGAAAAAAGCCCCAAACCCAAGGTAACTAGAAGAAATATCAATGCTTGAACCTGACAATCCAAATGTAGCTTGTAATGGTCACTTACTGTAATAAACAGTTGTAGAAATTAATTGCTGGCAACACTGGTGTGGTATAACCCCAACTAGCAACAAAAAACCACACAGCTGTTGGCTCACTACCTCAGGTGGGATAAGAATTGGAATTAACAAACAAAGCAAAACAAGGAATTAATTCACCTGTCCCACCTGCTTCCCATGGGCAGACAGGTGTTCATCCATCCCCAGGATAGCCAGGGTCTGTTACACACAACAGTGACTTGGGAAGACAAAAGATCATCGCTCTTCTGTCCCCCAGGTTTATATGCTGATCATGATGCCATGTGGTGTCCCTTGGCTTGGTTGGGGTCAGCTGTCCTGGCTGTGTCCCCTCCCAGCTCCTTGTGCCTCCCCAGCCTCCTCATTGATGGGGTGAGGAGCAGAAATGGCCTTGGCTCTGGGTAAGCTTTGCTCAGCAATAACAAAAACATCCCTGTGTTACAAACAAATGCAAAACACAGCCCTGTACTAGCCACTGTGAAGAATATTAACTCTATCCCAGTCAAAACCAGCAGAAACATAAACCTTTTAATATGAATTTCTATTTTATAATTAATTATTTGCCTAATTAAAAAAATGTTTCACCTTGGCATGGATTTCTTTTAAGCTTTATTTATTGTCAGTATTATGGATGCCAAAATAATTCTGAATTGAATTATAGTCTGATTTGAACCTGTACATATGCCTGGTGAGGCTGTGCGTGGTCAGGTGAGATGGGTGAAATTCTTGTTTTCATTTTTGTTTTCTTGCTCTCTTTCTTCACAAAACATGCCAAAACAGAGAAGGGCATGGGGTTGTCTACAGCAAGATAAAGTGGAATTGGGTTTGAAGAAGTTGTTTATATCAGGGTATGTTGCTATATCACTTCTGTGAGAAGAACTATTAGAAGTAAAATGAACTACACACAGGCATGATTAAAAAAAGTAGTAGTGTTGCATTTGGAGAGAACTGTGGTTGCTATGAGGATGCAGGCAGGCTTCAACTTGAAATAGTCTTTGTAGGTTGGTTGTAAAAATGGTTATTATTAGTAGAGCGGGTGAGGTCCTCTGTTGTAGGTAGTTAGATGAAATACTATCTCATGCTGAGGTTCTGTTGTTGAGTTTTTGAGAAACATTTTGTAAACTACACTTGATTTTGCAGATGATGTATAATTTACCAGATAGAAAGTTGTCAAATCTTTAAGAAGTTTTTAAATGGTCTGTGTTTTTGCATCCATTATTCAGAGAGACTTTTTGCCCTTTTTGGGAAGCTAGCGGAAGTACAGATTCAAGTTCCACATGTCCCAAAAATTCACTAGGAAGGCAGATTTCAGCCATCAAGATCCCAGGGTAGCTCTTTTGGAGGGCCTGCCGTTGTGGTAGCAAGCACTGGGAAAACTGCCCTTCAATTCTATATGTTACTCTTTCTAGTATCTGCTTTTATTTCTTCCTGTCTTGCTTAAGATAGAAACAACTTTAAATCTTATTTAAATATAAAAATTCACTGCATTTGTTGTCAGTATCAAAGAAGGTTAACATAATGGAAGACACTAGACTTTTTCAGTTTTCTTAGACTGTTTTTACAGTCTTGTACTTCAATTATGTTTAGTAAATTTCAGTTCATAGAAAGTGTGCTTTTCTCCAGGAAGTTTTAATAGTAGTAATATTGGCAAGAGAAAGTCAAACCCAAAACTGGCCAGTAAGCAAGAGAAAAAAACAGAGGAAAGAAGATGAAAAAAGAATGAGTAATGTTGACAGGATTGTTCTTAAACTGTGTGAAAGACATCAATGCGTAGTACAGAGAAGAGGAGCATAATTTTTTAAAGGGTTGAAGGAGAAGTGTATAATTCAAAATACTTAACATTCTGTCAAGTTACATAAACTGTAGTCTTGTTAAACTCATCTTTTCTTTGAAATACTAAAGGAGGTTGCTAAGGGGTGGGGGGGATGTCAAATGAAATGGTTGCAATGATGTTATGCAACACAGTTAATTTCGACCTACGCTCTGCTTCTCTGCAGAAGAAGTTGAAGAAGAGTCTGAAACTACAATTGAGGTTGATTTGACTGATAAACAGAAACATCAGTTGAAGCACAGAGAGCTTTTCCTTTCTCGCCAGTATGAGTCCCTACCAGCAACGCATATCAGGTAAGAAGTAGTAAACACAATTTATCTGTGTGTTCCCTGGGTGGATTGCCTGCCCGTAGCCCATCTGCTGGACTGCTTTAGCCTTGCAAAAGGGTGTCACTGAGCTGAGTTGGGCCAGGTTGTCCCATGAACTGCTTTGGAAGCACCTTTGTTTTTTCCTTCTGTTACTTAGTGTTTGAGCCTTAGAAGGGACAAGAGTCTCAGAGCTCTAGCTTGCCAATTGATAGCATCAGTTGATAATTTGTTGGAAAGTCAGTCTGTTACTGTTTGGAAGAGCTAATTTTTTTTAGTTATTCTGCTGGCCAAAGGAAGCTTGACCATTTTGTCTGGCCTGGAAAACAGCAGATGGGTTTGGAAAGGAGGCAGTGACTCATTGGTCAGATCTGCAGTTTAGGGCTGCATGCATGTAAAATTAAAATTACCCCAACTTCAGTAAATATGAAGAAGTCATGACTGAGTTTGGCTAAATGTTGCAGAAACATTTCAAGTATTGTTTTAAATTGTCTTTAATGCTATTGTAGGAAGAGGCTTGCTAAAGCTCAAAAAGTGTTTGTTGACTTCTTTCTCTAAGTGACGTAGGTGCTCATGTCATCTTCTATTTAGCAGTCAGGAAACTCTTTTTGTGTTGGGATGAGGGGATGATGACTCTAGAAATGGAAAAGAAATAGCACAGTGACAGGGGGAGTCTAATTTAGTGTGAAACAATGCATTCTTACATTGCGTTCTTAAGGAATTTTCATTTTCTTATTACATTTAGCATTTTCTTATTACAGGCCATAAGTGTCTAGAAGCTGCCAAAAAAAAAGGGTACATATTGTCCAACAGGAGAAGCACATTGTATGTGTATATTTATTTTCTCTCTTATTGGCAAATCACATAATCATGGAATATGCTATGTTGGAAGGGACCCACTGAGTTGAGCTCCTGGCTATGCACAGCATCATCTCCAAGAATCCTACCATGTGCCTGAGAGCATTTTCCAAACACTTCTTGAACTTTGTTGGGCTTGGTGCTGTGAGCTCTGCCCTGGGGAGCTTGTTCTAGTGCCAAGCCAGCTTCTGGTTAAAAAACCTTTTTCTAATATCCAGTCTAAACCTCCCTTGACACAATTCAGGCCATTCCTTTGGGTCCTGTCACTGGGCACCACAGAGATGAGATGTTGCTTATCTCTCTTGCTGACAACACAAAAACTGGAAGTTGGAAATTTTTGTATTAATTTCTTGTGCTTTGTTCAGCTACTTGTTCTGACTTTGAGAAAGTCATTTAACTGTCAATTTTCTGCTGCTCCAACTATAGCATGGAGATAATAATCCTGTGCAGCTTCTTTTACTTACTTTGACATTTAGATATTGAAATAAGGTATTCTCCTTGCAGAGGGAAGATTAGATAGAAGTAGTATTGTAAATGTCTTCTCACCTCACAATTCAGGGAGCAAATACAATAGAGATTCTCCAGTACATAGTTCACAAAGAAGGCAGAAAAACACGTGAATTCATAGTACGTGCCACACAGCACAGCAGACAAAAGCAGAATGATGACTTGCATCTACTTTTCAGAACAGATGAATGTTGTAGGACTGTGCTGTCACGTGTTACTGAGACCTTTACCAGACAAATTCTGGAAGAAGCTTGATGTTTCAACGTTTTAAAACTCTGTTTTAAAAAGAAACAAGAAGGCAAATACACTGTAAGGTATTCCTTACTTAGGTCTTAAACTTACTAGTGTTCACATTCTGTAATTCTCAGTAGTTCTCTTTTACTAATTAGCGTGTCCTTTAAAGAAGATAGAAATATTGAGAAGGTGGCACTCCTCTAGCTTTTTTCCATTGGTACTCCAGAATACTCAAGAATATCACAGCTTCTCTGGGAGTCTGTTTTGATGTTTGATGTCTGTTATGGAGATTTTTTTTTTTCCCCGTCATCTATTTGGGATTTTACTTATTGAAACTTTGTCTACTTGTGTCCTATCACTGCTTCTCTGAAAGGAGCCTGGTGCCATCTTAGTTATCTATCTTTTCATTAGCTAATTGAACAAAGCAGTAGAATTTTTCCCTTTAGTTGTCATGCTTTAAGAGTGAACAAATCTGGTTTAATATCATCTGCAGACATGCTGAAAGTGTATTTTCTCCCCGGGTCAGCAAATGGGGGGATACCCTCAGTAACCAGCTGCCTGCTGGACTTTGTATCACACACCACAGCCTTTCCATTCTGGTGGTTTTTTGCAAGCTTATTGTCTAATCCATATGTTTCCAATCTGCTTGAAGGACACTGGAACACTGCAGGCCTTGCTGAAGTTAGGTTCAGTGGCATTCTCTGCTGTCACTGGTCTACCAAGCCTCCATATAGAAAGCTGGGGGATATTTGTGCAATAAAAGCCAGGGTAGCTCCATGATGTGGGCCTTTGCTCTAAGCACTTGTAGTTTTAGCCCTTAGGAAAAACTGGATTTACAGGAGTAAATGGTATAATGGTATAGAGTGGAGTTGGGGGCTGGAAATCAGTTCTCTCCAGAGTAAGAACACAAAAACTCAACCCCTCTGGAAGGAAGAGGAAAAAGTTCAAGTTGATTTTAAGATAATGGAGGAGGTTTTTGACAGCTACAGATCTTGACCTTTTCCTGACATATTCAGCCAAGAAAAGTATCTGAGACTGCCGTTTTTGTTGAAATTGAAGAAGTGAAATAATTTTACCTAGTATGTTTTTATTTAGTTTTTACTTATAAGGTTTTTTTGCTTTTGTTTTGTCTTTCTTCTTTTCTTAACTTTACCCTTTTTACAATTTTCAAACTGAATGGTAGAGGAGATTACACCTCTTTCCCTCAAAAAAAACCCTATCACTAAGGTTACTTTTGTTCTAGTTCACAATTCCAAATACAGTGATGTCTCATTTATATACCTGTTGCTGTTACTTCATAGTTAAAGCTCCAGAGAAACTACCTTGCAGTAATTTTAGTGGGTTAGATTTCTTTGATGTGCATGTCTAATTCTGGAGCTTTTTGGTCTGCAATTCTGGGTTTTTAATAATTCTGATGTAATCTGTTTGCTCTTGCATTAGTGAAATACAGTTTCATTCCTCATTCTGATATTTTTATTTTGTTATATATGCATTATATGTAACTGTTTTGATTATGTAATTTGTTTTGTTAGAAATGCTGGGAATTTTTTAGATTTCATTTTGTCTCCCCTTTAAATTAGATGTCGCTATGTCATATGTCATTTCAGTAGCTTTAGGGAGCAGCATAAGTTTTGGCATAAAAAAAACCCTGGAGAACCAGATTTAGAAAAGAATTAGAAGTGGGTAGTATAGTAATTAAATGTGGCAATGGTGCATTGTGAACAGAGTTCTTGCAGTGGAATGTGTTTCAGAAGGTGGAATTACCTACCTTCTGGAGTCCTGGTGTGTGACACAGAACAAGCTCGTGTATCAGTCTGGGGATCAAAGGCAAGGCTTGTTACCTTCCTCCCTACTTGTCAAGTTACAAGTGAAATTATTGCCTCCCTGTCTGCTCAAATGTGTGCAGTCAGTGACACCCCTCCAGTGGATTGTCTCCTTCCTTCCCTAATCCCTGCATGTTGCAGATGCAGTTTTGCCAGGCTCTGTAATCCCACATGTCCTTGTCACAATTGTCCTGCCAGCTGGACTCCCTGAGCCACTCTGCTTCATTAATGTCACACAGGGAGTGCACCCAGGGTTGGTGCAGGGGGCTCCTGTGAGCGCTGCCATCCCAGAGGGGAGCTGAGTTGAGCCAGGGCTGAGTTGAGCCAGCGCTGTGCACTTGGGTTTTCAGGGGTTTGAGCATTACCAAATACAGCATTTTGGAAAGGCATGAAAAGTTATGGTGGGAAGAATGGTGAAAGTTGTCAGAAAGTTGAAATTATCTGCCAGTGTTGCAAAATTCACCATGAAACTTAGCATGTGGTAAAAGGGGTTCTTGTATGAAAATCTGCAAATGGTTATCTTGTTGGAGATGCATTGGGTTATCTGACTTGTGATTTGGGCTTTAAATTTATTTTTCATTCTTAAGCTCTCAAGTGTATAGGTATTAAACATGTTTAGACTGCTGTAAAAGATGCATTAGTGTCTAAGCTCATTTGTTATTGCTCTAAAGTTGAATATTTCTTATGAATTGTGTAGAAGAATTTATTTATACATCAAGGTTTATCTTAGCATTTCAATATCTTTACTTATTTCTTCTTTGCTTATTTGGTGTTCCAGTCTTGGGGCTGGGGGTTTTTTATGTAAGATGATTATGATGATTGTATTTTAAGTGTTTGGAAAGAATACATAAGGTGGGCATTCTCAGATGTCGTAATAAAAGCAGGTGTGAATCTTTTGGGCTGCTTTATACAGCAATAAAAACCTCCAGCCCTTCAGGGAAAAGAAAAAGAAAACATTCTTTTTCTTGCATTTCATTTTACATGTGTAGGATATCTGTGCATTATGTAAATGTTTGTCATGATGGGGTTTGTTCAAATAACTGTAGTAAATTTACACCTTAATTTTTAATGGGGAGTATTTATTCAATCTACAATTGGATAAACTAAGTGTTTATGTTTTTTAGGGGATTCTATTTATTGCTTGGCATAAACAGCAAATTCAAGTTTTCTATGTACCTATGGAAGAAAAACTTCATGAGCATTGATTCTGAAATATTCTTACACATACTCTGTTGTATTGCACTAAAACCACGGATTTCTGCAATACTTTTTATTTTTAAAACTGACAAATAAAAGGCAAAACCAAGAAAAGAACCCTCACAACTATCTTAAGGTGGTCATGTCTTGGTTTATTGCTTCTGTTCCAACATAGAAAGGACTTCATGAACCTTTTAAAAATTGTGATTGCATAAGGTAGTTTTATTAAAAGCTGATTAATATAATCGGGGAGAATGTGCCTGTGCATATGTGGCATTAAAGAGCATCCAAATAGACAGATCATGAGAAGAGTTCTTCAATTTTTATTAAGCAATTTGTACCCTCTGCATATTTTTACATGTAAATGTACAAAAAAGTGTACTTAAACTTCTAAAGTACCAGTCTATAAGGATCTTGGTTTCCCTCTTTTGACATTATTCTGATCATTAATGGAATTCAGAACACAGCATTAATTTTGTTTTTCAGTTTGGTGTTTTGTTCATTTTTAATTGTTTGGTGATGATGGTTTTTTGCTATTTTGGTGGTTGTGCTTTTGGTTGTTAAAGTGTACCTTTGCTCTTGGGTAGACTGAAAAAACTTTGGTACCACTTTGTAGACAGAAGAAAAAGTAGCTTAAGAAAATGCGGTTTATAAGAGCATGTCATGCTTACAAACCGTAACTGTGTGGTGCTCTTTAGATGCATTATAAATGACTCAGTTGTTTGAATTATCAATATTAGTGAGTCCTGATGAGATCATGAAGAAGAAAGAACAGCAAAAAAGAAAGTTGTGTGATTAAACTAAGGTGCAGGGAAATACTTTTTTTCTGAATGTGGGATTCCTTCATTCAAAACCCAGTAAATGATCTGAAGCTCAAGACAGATACTGCAGGTCATTTTATAGTGTTACTTTTCAAGACAGGGCACTTTAGTGGTATCCCTCGGGATTTCTAGTTTTGGCATTCCTGCCAAACTAGAAGTTTCTGCATATAGGGTGTGTGAGTACAAATAAAAAAATTAGGTACTTTTTAAAAGCTTACTCTGAACCTTATATGCCTGATTATTTTCTGGCATAAATCAGACTGGATAAGGAGTGAATTGTTTTGCAAAGGCATGTGCTTACCTAATCATTTAGATTGTTAAGCAAGGTATTCTTCCCTTCTGGACTCAGTTTATTTGGAACAAAGGGACTTTTGAAGCATGTCTTACTATTTTCTTCTTTTTTTTTTTTCTTTTCCAGTAGAATTCAAGTTATTCTGACTTGAATTAAAATAAAAATTCAGTTCAGGACAGAATATGTCCTGAACTTGTTGTCCTTGTTGTCATATGTGGTCAATAGCCAGTACTAGTAACAGTGTAAGAAAAAGTGTATTTATCAGTGGAAAACTGTCACTTAAATACCTGAAAACCAGTACATATTTCTCTGTAGTGACATAATTACAAAGTAGGAGCCTTTCATAGGGTGCAAAACTTTTACTGTCAGTTGCTTGGAGTGATGTGCATTGCTTCTAAGCTGGGAGCTTGTCATGGACTTAATGATCTTAAAGGTGTTCTCCAGCCTAAATGGCTTAATGAATGTATGGAAAATCATTCCTAACCATCCTCCTGTGGTTTTGTTCAGTTCATGTGCATCACTGCTGCTAAAAGGCACTGTGCTAAAAGGCAAAAGTGTTTGTAAGCATGAATTAATCCCTAGAAAAAACAAAAAAATCAATGACTTGAGTTTGCAACAATGCAGTTTCCAGTTTATAGAGAGTACATCTACAGTTATGCTTGTTTTGAGATATTAAAATATATATTTTTAGTGCAGCCACATTAAGAAAATATTTACCTTTTGGTTACTTTTAAATCAATATCAGTTGGGCACAATTGCTTCAGGAGACCATCTGTAAATCTTACCAATTTGGAGTGCACAAAATTAGCACTCCAGTTCTAATTAAAATTAAAACTCTGAAATTTTGGACTAAAAGCCACATGCATCAAAATCCTGGGCCATCCATCCGTATGATCTATGCACATGTGTAGATGCCAGGCATTTACTAGTTCATTTAGATGTGCATAAATTAGTTTGCTATGCATTCTGTTTTTAATTTTATTTGATCGAGTGTGTGTTAATCAGATAATACCAAGTTTATTGATTTATCTTTTGGCCACAGATACACAATCTTGTACTCTTTAGAAGATTGGTATTATTTTGTCAGAGGCACAGATCCCAGTAGCAGTCACCTATCAAATATTTTTTGTTTGTTGTTTGGGTTTTCTTCCTCATGTTGGAGATGGCTCTTTAAATGAACAGAGACAAACTTGAGCCAATTAATAACAAATCAGTACAATGCAGGTTTTTTTGTCAATTCTAGATATTGATTGAATATTTTAAAAGTCAGATTGTAGTTAGGGATCTATTGCAGGTTTTAATCACTATGATGATGGGTTTTTTGTTTGTTTTTAGTGTTATGCAATAGCTTGCTCCCCACTTAATCTCTTTGCAGTCTTGAGAATTTAAAATTTGCTGTAAACACATTGGTATGTGTCTATCAGCATCATTCTGTGCCCCTTAAATTTTGCTTCAAAATAAAATACGCAAGTATTCTTAGTACTGGCCTGCTGTGACTGGGGAATCAATTTCATATAATTAGTAGAAGCTCTTTGGACTCTGCAGTTCCCACTCTGTGGTTTAGTGATCATCATTGCAGTGTAGGCTGCTTGTAAGGGATCAAGACTTGGCTCAAAGTGGATGTTTGATTGGAAATCTTCAAAACACTTTCTCATTTAAGACAGTTCAGGAAAAAAAGTGTTGTTATTTCAGGTAGCTCACTCCTCCTTTACTCAACATCTGTATCTTTTCCCCCCCTTTTATCCCTTTATGCTGGATGTGTGAAAGATTACTCCGGAGTTCTACTCCTGCGCCTGCTCCTTTCTACCCCTCTTCATTATGTACCTTCATTTGAGTTTAATCTCTATTTTCATTGAAGTAACAGCATATGTTAAAATCAAATCAGATTTTTCTCACAAGCATAATATTTCCTAATATTCTTTCCTGTTATTTTATTCTGAGATTGTCTAGCTAGTGACTCATGCTTCTGTGTTCCAGATGTCTACTGAGACACTAACATTTCTTGATGCAGAGCATCAAGATACAATTGGTATATATCTGTACAAAATTATCCAACATAATTCTGTTGTTTTCAGGAGGGCAGTTGATAATTATTATTTCCAAGTCTCTGGGGTCATGCCTGCATTTTTCTTTTTTTTCTTTCTTCAGCTTGTATCTGAATTAGCAATGCATATAAAGTTTCATTGATTTGGTGGGACCCCAGAGCAATGAGTTCTGAGAGTTCTTGCAGTGCGTCATTGTCACCCAGGCTACATCTGCATTCCAATACGAGATTTTGTTGGCATGGTACTGAACCCATGAAGTTGCCTTTTCCACTCCTATCGTTCACACTGGTTAGCAGGCAGCAGGTATTTTGTTTCTTGTGATTTCTTTCTGTAATGGTTTTTTTTTTGCATACCTCCTCTTCCAAGAAATCCTTATTTAAAAAAATTTGTATCTCATGGGCTGTCTTACTCATCTGGTGAAAACATGAAGAAATAGCCTGCAAGAACAGCAGAACAGGAATCGTAGAGGTTTCCACTGGTTTAAAAGTTAGAGCTGAAATGAGCAGGCACTATAAAAGATGAGGCAGTTGCTGTTGATTTTGATTAATTTAAGTGTTTGCATCAGCTTTTTAAAATTTTCATAAAGATTTTAATCTATACTTTTGATTACTTTAAGAAAAAGCTCATCAAAGAACAATTGCCTAGACAGTGCAAACAAGAAGGAATTTCATTCTATCTTCCGGGCAATTTGGTGTTTTGCTCTAGGTTGTTTAAACAGATTTTACTGAAATCTTTTGATAACATTGTCTGGTATAATAACCTTGGTACAACATTTTTTTAATGCTACTTAAGTTCTTGAGCTACTTGTCATCATCTTATGCCTTCATTGTAACAGGTTAGTAAGGGCAGTCTTGTCGTTCTCTCATCTAAATACTGATTGTTGTCACATTCTTGTCTGAAGTAAGTTCCCACATGTTTTTCATTCCTCTATTGGGTCTCACTGAAACATGGCACGTTTTTATCCTTAGTTTTCAAGATCTGTTAGGTCTTACTCAGCTTGCTCTCTGTGAAGTCTGCCCTTCAGGGCTGGCATGATAACTGACATCTCACACAGAGTGTTGATTTTCATGAGCTCCATATTGAATTGCCCAAAACAGTCTGACCTATGAGTGTCTCACAAAGCCATCACTTATGTTTTAGAATTTAATTCTCCTTTTCTTGTTTCACAGTAAACAGCCTCCCACCCATCCCAGGAAAAGGAGTTCCATGAAACAAGGGTGGGGGGGAGGGAACAAATCCTTATGTTCCCCACAATGAGATTTCTATCTGCCATGATAAACTAGTATTCTTTACAATTTCCTTTTAATCCTCATCAGTGTCTCTGTGCTTTGACGTTTTGGCTGTAGATGGTTAGAGTTTTGTTTTTGGGACTGTATGGTCCTGGGTTTCTGCTAGGGTTATTGAAGAAATCCTTTCCTACAAAATCATTAAGGCACTTTAGTTCTGAAGTTTTGAGGTTTTTTTCTGTAGAGAGTGTTAGTCTCATTTCTGTCTTGTAACAGAAGGGCTTCCCTGAGGTATGGAGGTAGGCTGTAGGCGTGGAAAAATAGCTTGTCAGGCATCCCTTAGCTGATGGGTGTAAATGAGCAGGAATTGTCAACTCACTATTGAAGTCACCTGGAACATACAAAAAAAATTTGCAAGCAGAAAAAAGCTTCTAACAAATGAGAGTGAAGGAAGGTGTAGCATGCGAAAAGAGCTTTCACATGATTAATGCTTGAAAGAAAAAAGTTATGAGTTGTGGCTCTGGTTACTAGGACAGGAGAAGAAATTGAATCCTAAGTGGTATATGATAGAAGCTGGCAATACCATAAGCATATATTTATAGGTGAGTTTTATTGTCTCCTTTTACTGCAAGACCTCTAAATTACTTTTTGTTGCTGGCTGTTTTAATTATATAATAAGTTTTGTTGGCATTGTTGTCAGCGCAATGGAACAACTCTTTATTTATTTGTGACCAGTTTAAATATGAAGTACATCTAAGAGCAGAAAGGATTCTGAAGGCACAACTTAATCTCATGAAAATTAAGTTGTAATGAAGACATAAAAGCTAACTTACTTTTTTGTTTATGGTTATTTATGCATTGCTGAGGTTGCTTAAAATTTCCCTCAACATTCCTACAAGATAAATTTTGCCTAATTCTGTAGTAAGTAAAAAAAAAATTTTCTGAATAATTTTAATTTGAGAAAAAGATCAAAATCAGATGTGTTATCTTAACACTGAGACCTTCTGATGCTGTTAACTAATAATTCACTTTGATGATGCCAGTTATGCAATAATGCTGCTTGTTAGAGGAATACAACTTAAATCTGAGAATCAGAATTACATAAGAGGAAGAAGGTTTCATATGTGGAAAACTAGTAGGCAACTCTTTATTTATTTATTGATGTAATTTTTAAAAAACTGGGCAATTCCTTGTAATTTTTACCTGAGTTCTGTTTAATGATGCATTTCAGGTGGGAGACTCCAACAGAACTATGAACCTGTGGCATTGTATTTATGTATGTGTGTAATCTAAATAATACTCAAAATGTAAAGACAGTAGGATTTCTGAAAAAAGAGAGTATAATTTTATTTTGGTGTGTAACTGATTTGATAATCTGCTAAATGCAGCATACACTCTCTTTCATTTGTTTTTGTAGGTAGCTAGCTCCCCCTTTCTTTTCTCTTTCTAGTTTGGAACAGTCAGACTTGATGCTGTTATATTGATTATTTATTTGATATAGTTCTATCTTTCCCAATTATCTGAAATAATTTAAAAACATTAAGGAATAAAGCTCCAGAACACTGTAAGGAGGAAAATATTATTTTTAATTCCAGAGAAGCTGTGGGTTCTCAGATATATCCCTTAAAAAACTAACTCCCAAGTCATGTTGTAATGTGGTTTAAATGACATTAACTTTTTCTCCAGGGCTTTTGATTATTAGTTTTTGTTATAGGTAATAAATGATACAGCCAAATTAATAATCAAAAAAATAGGTTTTTATTTAGCGACCAAGATACGGTCTCTGATAGCCACAAAGAGACAACGCCGAGCCCGGGATCAGCGCTGGGTGAACTCTGGTCTGACCTCTACCGCGTCAGAACCCCTCTGTTCACCAGTGCTGCCTCCATTGGGTTGGTTTTTATACAGTTTTTTTCGCCTGGGGCAGAGGTTCTCCTCTTATTTTTGCTGCTTCAAGTATTCATGTGGTTTCCTTTTCTCTGTGCTGGACTGGACAAAGCCGTTTCTGGGAAGCGATGAATGCTGATGTCGAGTTACAGGAACATTGGGATGCTGTGGGTCTAACGACCCTGATTATCTCGATGGTAGATACTTATCGACTGATCATCGCCAGGGTGTTCCCAGATCTGTCCCAGGAAAGGACCCATCTCCTCTGGAGCCACGTCTTTTAGTTTGTTAATTAGATTTTCCCGCCGCTGCCATCTGCGGTTTCATAATTCTGTGAAGCAATCTTTCCCCAGAGGCTGCTTGTGGGTTAAGACTTTCAAAGATTTTTCATACATACACAACTTATTACATTTATATTTTGCATGAGCACGAATTATTCCATACCATATATTACATTATTGAAGAATGGGTGAAAAGTGCAGTGGTGGTTGGAGAGTATTAAGGGGCATATTCCTGCAAATCGATATTCACTTAAGTTATTACCTTAGCATCCATGATTGAGGGGTGCCCAGTGTTCGTGCTACAATGAACTAGATGCTTGTGTAATATATGTTATGGAATAATTCATGCTTATGAGAAATATAACTGTAGTAAGTTCTGTATGTATGAAAAATCTTTGAAAGTCTTAACCCACAAGATGCCGCCAGGGAAAAGATTGTTTCACAAAGTTACGAAACCGCAGATGGCAGTGGCATCTTTCTGCCCCAGGCCAAAAAAACTGTATAAAAACCAACCTGATGGATATAACATTTGAGAACAGAGGGGATCCCATGTGGTAGAGGTCGGAGCAGAGTTCACCCAGCACTGATCCCAGGCTCGACGCTGTCCCTTTGATTGTGGCTATCAGGGACTGTATCTTGGTTGCGAAATATAAACCTATTTTTTGATTATTAATTTGGCTTTATCATTTATTACCTACAACACTTGGTTTAACCCAGCAGAGCATTTGCAACTATACAGAGGAGCTTTTCCTCTGATGGGAAAGACAGAGAGGAGGAGTTATATAAACAGTAGGCTTTTGTGAATTTGGTAAAGATTCTAAATCACTTAGATTAAGTATTTCAGGTTTCTAGATTACAGAAATAGGTTACTGTAATAAAGAGAATCAAAAGTAGAAAGACTTCTGTAATTTACCTGTTTTCAAACGTGAGTTTTATTGTTGTTTTATTTTTATTTTAGTGTCTACTGTAAGTCTAGTATTGTCTTCATTGAGACACAAGTCCATGCAAGAGGTCATATATGCATACAAAATGTTACCAGCCATTAGATGGTTAAAGTGCTGTATTAAGAAATCTAGCATCAAATAGAAACTCACTCACTTAGAAGACATGCTGCAGGGACTAATCTTGTATCTTAATGAAATAAAATGAATTTTTTAACGGACCAGCAATAAAAAATAAGGTTGGTCAATAAAATACTTTTGCAGTCACGATGGCAGTGGAGCAATGAATGCCTTTGTGGTAACTGAAGTTAAATAAGGGCGGGCTGTAGTGGACAAAGAGGGCATACTCAAGCTGTATGGAATAGAAGCAGATTAGAAAGGTAAACTCCTGGTTAGCCTTTTACACTAAAAAAAACCCAATAAAATATTAAAATAAAGTTGGAAAACTGACTTCATGCTACAACGCAATTATTTTTAGAAGTGAATACTTTGGAATTATCAAGGCCAAAAGCTTCAAGAAAACCTTCAAAGAAAGACAAGATGGGGTATCTAGAAGGTTTCCTGCTTCTCTGCTGCAGGAGGATTTTCCTCCTCTGTTGTGTACTGTGGTCAGAGTTTTCTTCCCTCTCTTCCCGTTTTTCTTTGGTGGTGTGGTTCTCCTGACAGATTTGTCAATGAAGAGAAATTCAGGACAGTAATGTGTGGCTTACCCCCCTTTCCCAGGATGCGCAGTAGCGATGAATGTTCACTTAATGATCAGCCATTAGCAATTGGCTTCTAATGCCTCCGGTTGAGCTCAGAGTCAGCACTCCCTGACAGAATGACAGGTTTTTACAGTACCCATTTTGGTGTTATCTTAAAGTCAAGAAGGTCTCTGCAAACAGGTACTCTTTCTCTATTTGTGTTCTGGTTTGTTCCACGAGGGAAGATGGGAGATAGGTGTTCTGGGCATATTTCCTGTATCTGGGTGTATAAGGCCACAGGAACCTCCTGGCAAATACCAATTAAACTCAGTAAAACTTTGGTGCATGAAATACAAGGTGCTGTATGTAAGGGGTAATAAATATATCTTCATATATATATATATATATATACACATACATGTATATATTAAATGGTAGTTCAGTTGTAAATTATAACATAAAAATATGAGTTGCTAGCAAGGTGATTCAGCACACTTAATATTTTTCATCCACATCCATGAATGTTTCTTTAAAATACCATTTGTTCAAAATAATTATGCAGGTTATTTGCAGAGAAGCTGGAGACGGAGAAATTTGGGGCAAGGCAATGCTGGGGGAGATGGGATGGGAAGGGGAGGAGGGTGATGGGGTCAAAGTCCCATTGCATTGACTGCTTATGTTACACATGGGCAGATCTTTACCACTACTGGGCAACAAGGAGCCTGCACAGAAATGTGTTCATTAGCATTTTAATGTGGGCATACAAGAAACGAATAGAATTCCATGATTCATTATTAAAAATACTTCCATTCAAAAAAGAAAAATGCTTTGTTTTTACAGCTTAAAAGTAAAACCTTATATTCTTTCCAGTTTGGGTTATCTCTTTTCAAATTATATGCTGAATTTAACTGGAGATAAGTCACTTGGAGGTGATGTTTCTTTAATCCAGGCCCTTTTATTAATTGTGTGTGTATTTATTTTTTGCCATGGTACCTCTTCTCTTTTTTTGCCTCTCCATTACTGAAATTATTTCCCAGTTTGATGGAATTCCAATGTATTTGAATGCTTGGATCTGTATAGACATTTGTTTTGTTACTTTTATGTTAATTTTGGTATTATTAGAGTATGGCAATGCTCATTTTTATATATTTTAATGTTTTTATACTTTTAATGTAGAAGTTTAAAATATATCTAGATTGTTCTCTTGTAAGTATCTCTTCACTTGAAATTTGAACTTTTTTGTAACTTTTTACAAAGTAACTATTCTTGCTTATGTTTATGTAGGGGAAAATGCAGCGTTGCACTTCTGAATGAGACAGAATCCGTGCTGTCATACCTGGAGAAAGAGGTAATTGTCATTTCTATTCAAGTAAATATTGGGATAAGTTTATTTTTCTTTCTGTATTTTTAACAAATGGACAAACAATACTTTGAAAATCATATCTTGGATGATAGGTCAGAAAACTTATGTTCACAACACTGATTTGAACAGTATTATTGGATATAAAAATAATTGACATGCTTAAATGATAGGTTTATTATAAATCTGTTTGTATTTAGAAAATAATTAATTTTAAGTAATTAATATGGCATCTTACAGATGAAAATACAGAGATGTTTTCCTGTAGCAGATACTGAAGGGGGAACTCACATAGTGCTTTTTTTTCCTCTTTATTTTTTCCCTTTTTTCTTTTATTGTGTGGAAAGTATTTCTTCATCTTTCTCTGGAAGATACTTAGAATGCTTAGCTTTACCAGAGAGAAAGAAAATTCCCCAAGAATTTGAAAGATTGCAAAATGCCTTTAAAACAAACATATTTTTCTTTGGAATGTCTTAATATAACATCAGGAAGGCAGTGTTTTCTAACTGAAATTAGCATGTTTTTATTTTTAAATTTCTGCACCAAACCACTGATAATCAGTAAAAATATTTTTGAAAGCAGGACTTGGCCTATACTTATGTGACTATATCACATTTGCCAATACCGTTTTAGTGCCTGAGAAGGGTTTACACAGTCAGTGTTTTGGTTTTTTTATTTTTTTTTGAGATTAATTTATAATGGAAAGTCAGTATGGTTGATATACTTATGAGTGTAAACTTGTTAAATTCAAAAAGCAGTTAACATTCATTCTCTTCAAATCCACTGATATGTTTTTGTGTATGAATCATTTCATTATTGCTCTGTTCTGAAGTAAGTCCTAACAATGAGAGAAGTCTTAAATAGCCCTTTAAAAGCACTCATGAAACATCTGTATTATGTAAAATAAAGATTTATGTACCAAATCTGTGTTCTGTAAAGTATGCAAATTTTCAAATGGATGGTGTTACAAATTTGCAAACCCAATCTTAAAAATTATTATGCTGTTGCAAATATGTCTCTTTTTTTTAGGATACTTTTTTTTATTCATTGGTGTATGATCCATCATTGAAAACACTTTTAGCAGACAAGGGAGAAATCAGAGTGGGGCCTAGATATCAAGCAGATGTGCCAGACATGCTTGTGGAAGGTAAATACTTGATCTTTGATTAGTGAAAGAAATAAAAGTCCTTGTATTGCATTATTGCTCATGCTGACTTTCTGAAATAAGCTAATACATAGAGGCAAAGTAAGATGGTAGGTCTGAGGAAATTTATGAACACCAGTAGATATTATGGAAAAAGAATAGCTGCTGAAAATGTCCATTTTCAGTCTGTGCATAAGCATTTGATATTTGTTTGTTTAATTATATGGTT
Source organism: Peucedramus taeniatus (assembly GCA_013400575.1). NCBI lineage: Eukaryota > Metazoa > Chordata > Aves > Passeriformes > Fringillidae > Peucedramus > Peucedramus taeniatus. The sequence goes on from WBNO01012046.1 coordinate 74,500, forward strand.
TAGTTAGGTATTTAATATAGGCTGCATTGAGAGAAGATGTTAAGGACCAACCTATTTTTAAAATATTGACACTGTATGACACTGTAGTAAAACATGTGAAAAAGATATTTCTTCTTTCCCTTTTAAAGCAAACAATGCATAGAGAATTCAAGCCTATTTCAAAATATTGTCTTTCTTTAAAGCATCTTGTCTGTTTCATAGCAGGGTTGAAACAACTCTTTCTAGCCTTGGCATAACTTTAAAATCATTGATTTTTTAAAATTTTGTTTTATTTATTTATAACCTAGCACAACTACCTATGCCTCAGTCTTTTGCTACATAGAACTATTATTTTAAACAAAATTTCAAGTAAATTAAATAATTTTTATTTAAATTATTTATTTCTTAGGGTCATATTTAAGGAGCATGAATAACTCTATCTTGTTATGTTTACAACTGTACTTGCTAATTAAATTTTTAAAAAAGAAAAAAAAATTTGGCAGTGTCTAGATTTAGATACTGCTTTCAAGAGTCATGGTGTTTATTCTTTACAAATAAAGGATTATCTGAGAAGAACATCACTTGTAGTAAGTCCAAGGAGTTCTGAATGCCCCAAATATATATAATTTTGTAACCATTAAGGTTGTATTTTCTATTCATCATGATCTACTGATCATACTCTACTTTTTTTTTTTTTTTTTTTTTTTTTTTTGCTGCTATTCTTTTACTTGAACAAAATGCCCCCCAATATTTCTAATTTCTACAGACCTTATTTAATAAATGTATAAAACAAGAATAATTTGATTTCTGGCAAATCGCAGAATATTTTGCAATGAATGCTTTTAATAAATCACCTGCATTATTATTTTGACTTTTCTTTTAATAGCCAGAAATAGACAATAGGAAGTCACTTCAAGTTTGTTTATAAAATGTACAGAACATGTACGGAATTGCTTCAGAACAGGTTTATGAATAGATTATGATCCAGTGCTATTCTTGCTGTAAAATGTACCTACCATAGGGAAAAAATACTCCTGTAGATGTTCATATGCTCAAGAGGAAAGCTTGCCAGAGGGCTAATGTGAAAATGGCTGTCTCAATGTGTGTGAGAGACAACTGGGAAATACTGATCTGATTGCCAAGTACCTGGTTGAACTGTAGGGGTTTTAGGATAAGCTAGGGTTGTCTGCCAGGCAGGAAGTCTTTCTCTGCTGAATTCTTCTTACTTAAACTAGAGACAGAGGCTAATTATGAAATAGTGAATACTACATATAAAGGAAAATTTTTCCTGTTCAAATTTTACTTATTTGATTTTTTCTAAAGTTAAAATCCATATTAATTTAAACTAAAGTTACCAAGTTCTTCTGGAGCTCAACGTTTTGAGTTAAATCTTGGTTTAGTTAAAATGAGTAGATAATCTCTCTCGTACATCATGAAAATAGGATTTCAGTGTGTGTTACTCTCTTCTTTTCCTTATACCCCACTAACCCCCAAAATGCAATAAGTGGTACAATCTTCTTGCTGCCTTTAGTAGGAAATAATAATAATCCATCAGAGCTGAGAGGCATGAAGCTGCCCACAAACCAAGGATCTGTTGGTACATGGGGCACTTGAAGTTTGGTTGGATTAATCTGCACTTATTTCAAGTGGCTGGTGGAAAAAAGAGTTTGGTTATGGGAGGATAAAAATATCTGAATTATTGTAGTTTGGACTTATTTTTTTTCCTAAATGTTTCCATAGCCCTCTGACCTCCAAAGAAAAGCAAAACATGATTCAGCTGTTGCTGTGTCTTTATGTAAGCTGACAGCCTGGAAGTTGATCCATTTACTGTCAAGCCTTTTCTTTCATAAAAACAAATCTAAACAATGTTTAAAATTAATAGATTAGAAAAGTTATATTTGGACACTATGGGATTCTGTGAAGATTTGTTGTCTTTTTGTATATTTTTCAGCCTGTAATGATAAAACTGGCTAGTGATCTGTATCTCCAAATTGTTACGCTCTAATGTGTAACTCTTCAAAAGTGTAGAGCCATCACCTGAAATTAAAAGAGAGAATTTAGTCAAGGCTGACATCTTGTCAGTTCAGAAAAATCAGATTTTATATTATCTAACAATAATATTATTAGTTGATATCAAATAAAAAGCATTCCTGAATTTGTTCACACATAGAATTTGTTCTGTAACCTAAAGGAAAGCAACTTTTTGCAGGTGGTTGGTAGGTATATTTTATATTTAGAGAAAATCCCCCAAACAAACAAACAAGAATATAAACAAGTCAAAGATTCACTCACCATCAGCTGTTTTATTTTCAAAGTTACAGGCATATAAATCCAATTCAAATGACTAAAGATGGTTTAGATTAGCTTTCAGAAGGCCAGTCACAACATGGCTGAAAAGTAAAAAGAAGTTATACAGACATGAAATTAATTTGTTGTAAATACGGTGATGAATTCTAGTAGATAAAAAATTCAAATTGCTTGATTGCTTGCACTTTCTCCATACTGTGACAACTTATGTTTTATCTAAATAGACTATGGTGTGGTGTTTTTTTTTTTTTTTTTTTTGGTGGCAAAAGGACAACTGTGTGTGATTTTTGTAGGAATAATTTTTTTCCTTGCATTGATGTTGCCATTTTTGCATCCTTGAGTAAAATGTACTGCAAACCCAGGTGATTAGGTCAAACTTTGGATAATGCAGCATACCTGCTTCTCCTTGCCCCAGGGGTGTATTGGAAAAATTTATATTGCTCTTTAATTTTTGAAACTAAAAGAACATCTACTTTCAAAAGACTAAAAGCTTTATTAAAATCAAGATAGATGATAAAGGCTTCCAGATTCAACTGTTTCCTGTTTTTCCACTTTAGGATATGTTGAATCATAAATCCTTTACACAACTGCAGTAAACAAATGTAAACAAAGTTTAAATTTGGTTGAAAATGTGTAAACCTTGTAAATCCATGCCACTTTTGTTTATAATGGTGTAGCTAAATCGCTGAGATCACACATTAAGTGAAAACTGTCACTTTAAAGAAAGACCAGAGCACATTTCGTTCCGCAGTCTCTTCTGACTTTTGTTATCACCGTTCTTGGGAGTAAAAGTTGTCAGAATTGAATGATCTTATGGTTGTGTGAAGTTTTTTGTCCCCCTAGTGCCAAGTGTTACAGTCTTTCTATACTCTAGTTTGATGATTTTTAGAGTCTTTTTAGTTGCTTTAAATATGCTGGAAGAGGGGAGACAGTTCTACAGCATTGGCTGAAATTCTGGCTAGCAGGATACTGAAGAATATCCTTTCTTTGTTTTAATAACACATTCTCCAGTGGCTTATTCTGATATAGCAGCTTGTTTCCACATCTATTTCCAGCGTGGGGTAACATTCTTCTCCTCTGTGCAAAGCAAGAATAAAAAGGTTTATCTCTGCAAATCAAGAGCATGAATTTGGGCAAGGAGTATCTTGTTTCTGTGGAGCATCCCTACTCCTCAGTACAGGAGCAGGGTATCTGGTTCTCTGCATGTAATGGCCAGAAGCTGCTGTGTGGTGTACTCACTGTCCTGGTTTGAAAGTCAGGTATCTGCCAGCAAAAGCTGGAATCTCCCTTTGAATAGAGAATGTAAACTCCCTCGCTCAGATAATTATTATTTTGCAACTTGAGGTTCTCAGGAAAAGATTTGGGAATAGGAATAACAGTTCTTTACTAAGAATATGAAAAAAAAAAAAACAACTAAACAAATGTAATAGCCAGGGATGTGACCTGACAGCCTGTTGGTCAGGGTGTTAAAAGCAGTCCAGATTAATCCTCCTGGAGTAATAGATGCAGTTCTGTGGAGTGGAGATGGTCCTGTAGAAAGTCCAGTGGTGGCGAGACGAGTCCACATCTTTCTCCAGGAAAAAAATCCAGTGGAAAAAGCAGGGTTCTCTGGTGCTCCCCCGTCTGTTTGGAACGGCTCCCTTAGGACCAACTGCCGATGTTCAACTGCTGCTCACCAGGAATCCTGCTCCACCCTTTTGTTTTGGTCAAGTACCCATAAGTACCCAGCAATTAGTTCCCTAGTAAACCACCAGGAAAAATTCCACGAACACAAAGCAAACAAATCCAACCCCCAACACTCACCTACAGTATTTGATCACCAACTTGTAAAATCTGTGACTAGTAACTTCAAAAAAACAAAGCTAAAAGCCCTAAACAAGCAAGAACAAAACCTTAAAAGTGTTGGTTTAGACAGTCATTATCATTATTGTTACTTGGTTACAAGGCATACTTTTACAAATTGTTCTGAATGTGATCAAATTGTTGTCACCTTTAACTAGCAGATTTTCTTTAGTCATGTTTTGTGTACAGGGAGATTGCACCCAGGCAAACTCATTTAGATTCTTGGTAGACTTTAATATAACATCGATTCTTACTTGTCTCACAGCTTTAAAATTCTGGCATTTCAACTAGTGTCTCATGCGATGGAATAACTGATGCAGTGACAGGTTGTTTTACATGGTTGGCTAAAAAAGCAGAGAATGAGAGAGAAAAAGTGCTAGCATGGCATTAGGGATATAGTTTATGAAGTAGGATAATGCTTAAGAATGGGAAAAACGGGAAATGTTTTTGCTTTGTAGGAGTTCTAATGTGCGCTTTTCCTGTCACATGCCTATGCTGCTCTTTCTGCCTCATGCATGCCATCATAGGCCTAACTGCGGCTGTCACACAATTTAAATGCATTTGCACAAAGTAAAATGCATGACAGCTTAGCTAAACAAACACAATTGAAGTCATGTTGCAAATAGGAAAGCCAGTTGTTTACAGTAATCTCATTGGCCAAATCAGTAATTTCTTAAGTAATGCTTACTTTCATTCATTCATGGCGTTGTCAGTCAAGTGGAAAGGCTGCAACCAAGTCATAAAAAGGTCTTCTGTCTGTCAAAGCTCTATTAAAATTCTGAGGCAACGGGTATTTTCTAAACAAATAATTTTATCATGACTGCTTTCTGAGCATGATATGTAAGTCTGGTAAAACTGTCTGCAGTAATTCTCTGGCAAAAAATATCCCAACCAAACAATTGCATTTTTGAGAAAATTATTACAATTTGGAATAACAGTTTCCTATGATTTTTTTTAAAGTAATTTATCAAAATAAATTTTCTGATGTTGCATTTGATTTTGTGTACCAGGATCTGGTAGAACAGTGTGGTGCTAGGCAATGTAAGATGTTTAAGTGTTGAAATCAGGATTTTCAAAAAACCAGCCCAGCAGTGAGGAAGGACCATGCCGAATCAGACCATGAGCTGTTAATCCCTGCAGGAAATCTTGTTACTTGAGGTTTGTTAGTTTTCTTAAAATTTTTTTAAAGCCTATTAGAAATCCAATAGGCTGTCACCTTGAGCTTCCTCATGAACCTCTATAATCCTTTTTTGGTATTTCAGGATTTTTCTTTCTAAAAAGCCTGTGTCTTGGTTGCAGTTTTGATTAATTTGGCTAGCATAGCTGTGAGCCTTGACTATGCTTAGTTGCCCACATTTTTTCTTCAGGTCACATTACCTCCTTCACACTCTAGGTATAACAGAACTTGGTTTGAGCTGAAGTATCTTGATTAGTAGCTGTTGTATTCCTAAGATCCTGTAGAAATCTGGACAGGATTCTTGTCCAAACTCAAGTAGTTCGTTACTGTTCATAGTGTCTAATTGTTCCCTGGCCTCTCCTATAGATGCATCATTTTAAGGTATATCTTTTAGATCTCTCATGATGCATATGAACCTTTCCATTTCTGTTCAGTCATCACAAATGCAGAAAATTAATTTGATTTTTCTTCCAACAATTAATTTTAATTTCTCTTATTTGCTTCCTTTTAAAATAGATTACATCAGCAAGATCTTGGACTCTTTGGTAGTTTATAGACCTTTTGACTCTGTTGATGGTCTGAGAAGACTTTAGTCATTTTAATGCCCTCTGAAATTTGGACAATGTTGTAGCAAATAGGAGGAGAAAAGTGACAAGAAAATAATTACCCCACATCTAGTAATGTGCCTCAATGACAAGGAGATTACTCCATCTGTGATGTGACATGTCCCTATTTTTTTTTCTAGCTGGAGGGAAAACTACAGCGTATGAAAGTACCCTCACTCATATCTTTCATAAATACAGGAAATTTATTTGGGAATGAAGGGGCTGAGACGAGCAGCTCTGTGAGAAAGGCTGGCAGTGCTGGCAGGCAGCGAGGGGATGTTGGCCAGCAGTGGGGTCTTGTGTTCCTCTGGGCAGCATCCCCAGCACGTGGTTATCTGAGCAGGGGAAGTGTTTATTTTTAAAAGTTCTTTTTATAATGATGTGAGGTTTAGTTAACTAAACAGATTATTTAACTATGATTTTCTTTTTTTTTTTTTTTATTTTGAGTTTGTTTATATTTTTTGTAATTGTTGTGTGTCAATCTACCACTAAATGTGGATTTTTTTTTTTTTTTGAGGTTGGGATTGTTATAGATGAAGAATGAGATGATTGTCTCTTGCAATTAAGGGATGACTATGGTGTGAATATGAAGAAAAGCTTTAGTGATGTATAGTTATGTTATTATCGTTTAAATGCCCTTTGTTCTCCCCATGGTTCCCTTTCCCCCCCTCTGTAGTGTTGCCATCAGACAGCCTGGGTTGTGTAGGACAGGTAAATGAAGGCTGCACTTGTGCCCCCTCCATGGGGCAGCTGGGAATGAAGGGCATTGTTGCTAAGGGGGTGCAGCATGATGACACCTGAGCTCCAGTCAAGCTGCAGGAGAGCGATCTCCAGCGATGAAGGGCAGGGAAGAGCTGACTGACAGACTTTGGGAGGGGCCAGGGGACTGAACATTCATCTTGAAATCGAACCGGCCATGTGGTGTACACGAGGCACTTCCCAGCCCTGTAACTTTTTACTTATATAGTCCTTTTGTTGTATTTTTTGTCAAGGTTTAATAAACCTTTTAAATTTTCAAAGTGAGCAGTTGTTTCTCACAGGATTAAATGTGTGAGATGGTATTTTTTGTTTGGACTTAGATGTTTAGTAGTTTTTATTTATATTATAGTCTTATAAGTTCTGAGATCTGTAGTATTTTATTAATAAATTATAAAATGGAGTTGTATTTCTCTATAAGTTTTTAAGGATAAATTGTTTAATTAAGAAATGATACTTAAGTTATTTTTATTTTTAACTTAATAACTATTTGTGACTTGTGTGGTTTTTTTAATTTAATTATACAATACTACTTAAACTCATGAAGAAGAAGGTGAAGAAGAAGATAAGGAGAATTAGCTTCTGCTTTACAACTTCTATCTTGTTTTATATATATTACTATATCTTAAAACTTTAAGTTTTTTACTATGTGATATTACACACTCCTGTTCAAACTACCGACTCATAATCTCAGTTTTATCATTCAATTTTGAAAGCTTTCTCTACGGCTTCAGGATAAATGTAGTGTTTTCTTGGGGGTCAGTGTCTGTTAGTACAGAAAGTTCCAAATTCTCAGCAGCGAGGGTTCCAAGAGGGAAGTGTGTGCAGGGAATGTTTACTGCCTGCATGGCCGGGGTGCAGCAGCAGCTTTGGGCTCAGCGTGTCCGCTCAGAGAACTCTGAGTGCGCAGCAAGTCAGGTGGAGCCAGGCTTCACTGGGCAGAGGGGAGCCATGTCAGAGGGACATGGGGTGATGGATGCAAGGAAGGGTTAGCGTTCCTTTGGGAAATAATCAAATCTCAGTTTCCGTGTTGTGGGAGGAGACAAGCAGCAAGGCGTTGATAATATGATGTGGAGTGATTCAGTTTAAAGGTTTATCCGGAGAACTGGCTGCTAGTCCTAATTGAGTGCCCAATGCCAGGCTTTTTGCAAGTTCCTGTTTTAATAGCCTGGAGGGGTGATCTTAGACTCACATGCTACTGGTCCTCTCCCAGCTGCAGTCCTCTTCCCAGCCCGGTGCTGCTTATCTCCTGCATCTGGGTTTGAAAGGAGACTTTAGGGAATCCTTAATGGAGCGGGGATCTCACACAATTGGGTTATCTCTGGCGATTTAAAGCAAAACAAAGAGTATGGAGTGGGCAAGGAAGAGGAATACCCCCTGCTAAGACATACAGAAGAGGAATTAGAGTCTGTGAAATGCAGGAAGAAGCAGCCTGTAGGAAAGATTTTCTGTTCAAACCTTCTTTTTCTTCTAGTAAATAAAATTGTAAACTAAATGCTGGATTCTCTGAAAATAACCAACGAGTGCCTAGAAATAGCACTTGCTGTGCAGCTGATTTAATTTTTGAAGCCAAGGCATTTTAGAATTAATGCAGTTCAATTAATTGAGTACTTAATAGGAAGAAGGGAAGCAGTTGGACAAATTTAAGCTGCAAATTTTGGATGATGTACAGAGAAACCATTAAAAGTTTCTGAAGTTTTTCTGTTTCAAAAGAATGAATTAATTCCTTTAAGGGTGGTTTTTAAACTCTTCACTGCTTTTTAGCTTTTTTGTGCTTTTTAGCTTTTTTTGTGCTTTTTAGCGCCACTCCATTGTAAGAGTTGTTTTTAATAGACCAGAAATACCAAATGGAAACTATTAAACTCAGAGTTCAAGCCTTTTAATGTTTGGAAATATTTGGAAATATTGGAATTTGAGGATTTTAAATTTAAACATGATTACAAGTAAAGAGGCAGATGAGAAACTCATTTACAGTCTGGATTTTTAATATTATGAAAGTTCAGGGTTGCTTAGACTTGGTGTATTGTGTTTTCTGGTTCTAGAAATGCTTTCCATATAAATAGATTTTTTTAAAAATCTAATTGATGAAAAATATACCCTAGAATAGTGCAACTCAACGGTAATCTCATGAAGAGGGATCTGTTCTGTTACTTCGTGGTACATAAGTCTCCCATAATTCTCCCATTTACCACTGCTGAATTTAAGTCACTGATACAGCCAGAAACCTGCAGCAGTAATTTGAACAGTGCATCTGATTGTATTGTCAAATGTCTGTGTGCTGGCTTATTTCTGTTAGTGTTGATGTAGTTGCAATGATTTAATTTTGTTGTGAGAAGATAACAATTAGTCCTTTTTAAAAACCGTTGATATGAAATATTTTTAGAAGAATATTTTTTTGTATTCAAATATTTCAGTTAAAAATTGGACAGCCAGATACTCTGGAGACAGATAATGTGTGTCTGTGAGAAATATCTGACAGGATAAACAAATATTGTGTCTTTGTGTCCTATTGATTTCCAGAAAATATGGTCTGTAATTTGTGCTAAGTGATCACTTTTTGGATAATTGCTGGATATTAACTGAACACGTTAATACAGTAAGTAGTTCTTAAAAATAAAATTCAGAAAATATTGCCTTTTTTCCTGAGTTCAGTGTTTCACAAATATTATCTGTCAAACCTTTTGTATTTAACTGGCTTTAAAAAAATCATGAAGCCTGATAATTTTGAGGCCATGTTAGTGTTTTCTTTGTGAGTGAAACAAAGTGCCATTACAAGAATAAATAAGGGTAATTAGAATAAATCCAGTTGCTTAAGTGTGATCAGAGTTGCTTTTCTTGTGCACCCACAGAAGGTGACAACATGAAAACAGCAGCACCTTTAGGCACTTCCATCAGCAGTATGTGAGGGAAAGGTTTTCCTGGAAAAAGCTGTCAACCATAAAGTTATTTTTGGATGGGGTTGAGGAACTAGTGGGTCTACTCACTTGCATACCTCCCTTGTTCTAATTACAACAAGTTGGGAGTTCACAGTCAGTGTGTAAAACCAGGTTTCTTGTCAATTCAAGAAGACTTTATGGCATCCACAGAGGAGAAAGCAAAGCTTAAAGTCTGAAATAAAAAATACCTTTCGGGCAAGTACAAAAGGAGGTGGCTATAGCTAACTCAGGTTTGTTTCTAGATGCCTAGGAACCTTGTAGAAATTAATTTTATCAAGTTCAGTGTGAAATGCATTGAATTTTTATATTTGACTGAAAATCTGCTACTAAATCAGCGGCAAGATAAATGATAACTTCAAAATATTGGTTAGAATCTTGGTTCAGCTATAAAATGATGGCTTTCTATTTCAATACGTTTTTCAGAAGGAATGCATGGAACAAAAGATATAACAAGCAGATTTAGGAGTTCCTATTTATGGAAGCTGCACTAGAACACCAGACAGAACAGGTGTGATTGTGCTAACCCAGTAAGATGCACCTTTATGGTCAGAATAGAAAAAAAAATGTTGCCAAGACTTGATTCATCTCAGCTGAAAATGGATGTCTAAAATAGATATTTAGATGAGATGAATCTCAACAAATAATAAAATTCCTGGTTATATATGCTCAAATATATTTTGTTTTCAAATGGCTTTCCTGTTGGTTGCACTTTTGACTTTGAGTTAACATGATTTTTTTTCTGTAGTGTAGGAGCTGTTTCTTGAGGGTTAGCCAATTTAAACATGGTAGTCCATTGTCAGATTTGAAGTTTTTTTTTCATTTTTAAGCTCATACAGTAAATTTTGTGTAATTAACTGTCAAATGCTTTATCATCATAAACAATAAAATATACTTTACAATGTTGTTCATGTCAAATTTTAATAGGATTATAATACCCTTTACATCACTTTTGCCAATCTCGTTTGTAGGAATGGAGTTATTGATTTTTGTGCTGGGCAATTAAAAGCATGTTTAGAGAATTTTATCTAGAAAAGTTAGAAATTAAACAAAACACAGGTAAATGGCCTCTTGCTGCCTGTTTTCAAGAAAGACTTCTTGCATGCCTAATCATGCATTTGCAAGGAAAATCTGTAATTTAGGGCTGCAGCCACATGTACTGCAGAAGCTCAGTTAGGTATTTGAAGCTTTGCATTATAAACCATGTGTTTTATGAAGTCTTTTCAGTGATGTTATTTAAAAATACTTGTTGTCCTTTGCTCCAATTTGTTGAGGCATTAAGTGCATGCATAATTTTGATAAAACAGACCAAATGTGGTCATGGAAGTTTTGGAACTTCAGTTCTCAGATAATTTACAACTTCTCTGTCAACAGTTGAGGGTAAGATAGAAGAGTTGGAAATTGTGCTGTTTATCAATTAGATTTTATAAAAGCTGTTCTACAGTTGGGATGAGTTATGTGGGTTGTCCTGCTTGGGGACACTTGGAGTGGTTTTTTTCTGTTATTTTTTGATTTCTTGTTCATTGGTTGCCCTGAATTGTAAAAGCAGGTCTGCCTTTCTCAACTTTGATTTATGCTGGATGTCAGATGAATTTTAAGTCTTTGTAAAAACAGCGCCATGATACCTTGCTGTCTTTAGCTCCTTGAGGAGACTTAGGCTTCTATTATTAAAGTTCTGTTTGTTATGAAGCTCCTTTTTCTCTACAGCTTGAAAGAAATGGTTAAAGTGGCCCTGTGGTTGCAGTGCAGGTCTGTGCTGTGTAGTTGGTGTGGCAGGTTGTGCATGATTGCTGTCAGAAAGATTTTGTTGCTAATTATAGCTGTTGAGCCCTGGCTGAGATTGTTCAAATACTAAATGAGTTCTGTCAGGTAGTCAGTCTTATGAAGGGTACAGTTATTTATTGCGTGCTGTGTATGTGCTTATTATCCCCCTGAGCACTCCAATCACTTTTCAAGCAGCAAAATCTTAGTGTCTAATTGACTTTGCTGGTATTTTCTACCTCAGTAACTTCACCTAAAAGGACTCATTGTAAGTTCAGATTTTTGTTTCTTTTCTGTTTTACTGCAAGTCTGATTTTTCTTCTGAGTTATTCTGTAGAAGATGAAAAAACAAATAGCAGATGCAGATTAAATGTGGTTTGTTACATTTGAATAAGTCAAAATACATTTAATCCTAAACAAAAAGTTCTTGTCTAAATTGTTTTGTTTGCATTTATTCACTCAAAAAGGTTTTTTTTTCTCTTTAGAATGCTTAAGTAACAGGAAATTTGCATGTTTTTAACATTAGGGTTTTTAAAAAAAACCAACGCAACCCAAATCAAAGATTTCATTTAAATTTAGTCAGGTTTGTTTTTTTTTTTTTTGTTTGGTTGGCTTGTTTTGGTTTTTTTTTTTTGGTTTTTTTTTTTTTTTGAGAATACAGTGTCTTTGCATTATAGTATCCCTTTTTCAAAAGCAAGTATTTTAAATACGATTAATATTCGTATGTAGTATTCTGCTGTTCTTTTATTTACACTCAGAATAATTTTCACCATGCTTTCCTGAAAATTCTATTAGCCCATGTGTTGTTATTTCAGGAATTTCAGCAAAACTGAAAACAGTTCTGCAGGGTTTTGAGAAAGAGGCAGCCTCATTTGTTCCTTCCTTCCAGCACTGGGCATTTCCATAAGCCAGCCATCCTTGATGCTACATTATGTAGAAGTTGGTCATTAATGTGTGTTTGCAGTTCAGTTTATTCTGAGCTCAAGTGTAATTCTTTCTGTTAATTTCTAAGAATTTAGAACATGGTGAATTAAAGCTCTGAGTGTTTTGTGAGTGCTTGTCTTTTGATCATCAGTGATTAAATGATAAGTACTGTAAAGCTGAACACTGAGAGAACTTTAAGGTCATAGGAGGCAGTTCTATTTCAAAAGGGATTTTTCAAGTGCAGAATGATTAAATATTTTTTATAAATTCAAGCTCTAGAGGATAAGTGGCGACTGGGCTATGCATGTTTTATTGACTTTAAAAATGCCCAGTAGCAGTTTAAATGCTTGAAGACAAGTAACAGGCCTTTATCACATGATATCTTTCATTTATAGTGTCTATATGTAGCCTGGTTTTCATTTCTAGTCCTTATACATGTCTTACATTCATAAATTTTTACCATGAGATTTGTGTGAACATATGATTCCTTATCTGAATAACTGAAATCTGAATATACCTCTGTCAGGCAAGCTAAGGCAGAGGGGAGATTGTTTTGAAATTGAAAGGCAAACAAATACTTTTTCTTCTGCCTACACTTTTCATCTAAGCTTTCTCATGCTATTTTGATCAGAGAAGTTATTTGCACATAACTCCATTATATTTTTTGAAGAGTTAAATGTAAATTTTTGAAATTTTCATCTGAACTTTTTCATCTGTACAGGTGAGAATTGCAAATGATAAAAAATTGAATAAAAATGAGTAATAAGAATTTTAGGCAGGATGAATATGCTGACTGTTTTAGTGAGGAACTAATGTATTTTTCATCCAAGGAGAAAGCTCAGATTTTACATTAGACAGACAGGCTTAATGTCTGGAACTTTGTTCATATACAGTACAAGAAAGTTCAATGTGATTCTATTTTTCTCCTCTGCAAGTTAAGAAAATGTTTGCAGACTGTCTAAATAGCAGCATGAGAATGTGGTTCATGAACTGAAACTTCATTTTCACTGATTAGTTGCCTATTTTTACAGTGATGGCACACAAACAGCACATGAAACTATGTTCAAGAAACCATTTCGGATTACCTGCAGGTAGTATACTACCAGAGAATTCTGGCAACAACCTGCTGAATGCTTTATCTGCTAAATCCATATTCAGTGAAAGAAATTTCATTGTATTGCATGCTGAACTCATCTAGGGGAGGATAAGAACCAAAAAGTACCTCTCTTCCTCATCCTTGCAATGTTAGCAAAGAGATATTCCTGTTCCACAAGTACAGAACTAAAACACAGAGATGAAGATACTGGATTGCCTTCTTATACATGTGCTAAGCATTAAGAATATGAGCCTTGACAAATGCCTTCACATTTATCTGCTTAGGTGTCTGGTGAGTCTGAGGAATTGACACATCAAAACTGGCTCATTTTAGGAGGTTGTATGAATAAATGAATTTGCTTGCTAGGAGGGATTCTGTGAAACTCTTTGTCTGGGGTCCAGCTCTGTCCATGGATGGATCTACTGCCTTCCTATGACCGAAACCCCACAGCTACAGATTTTCTGTTCCATAGAATTATGGATCCAGCAGCTGGCACCTCTGTTTTGCATATTCTGAAAGCTGGATTCATTCAGAAAGCTGAGCACTGCAGGTGTTTAGTTTCCATGTTTGAATTGAATTGACAGCTGAATTAATTTTTGAGAAGGAGAATAAAAAGATTTTTTGAAAAATAGTGCAAGTCATGCAAAATACAAACAACTTTTTACATCAGAGGTGTCTTTAAAATCAGATACCTCATCAACTGTTTTTCATTAAAAATAAAATTTGTATTGTTTCACTGACAACCAATTTAAAAATAAAACCTAACTTACAGATTCGTATTTCAGTTTCTTAATAATATATTATATTGCAGTATTATGTTTAAATTTGAAAAATTTCACTCTAAGAAACTGTTTATAGTTTATATTGAAACTTATTTTCTTTTAGTTGGATACAAGAAGAACATAGAATCACACTGAATCAGATGTACTAGTTATCTTTGGGGTATTTATCTGCAGGAAGTGCAATCTGAAAGACTAAGTAGATCTTTAATTTCTTGTACCTCATCTTAAATACATTTGGTTTACTTTTGTAATTTTTTTCTTTCATTTTTAGAGGGGCACATCATGCTTTCATTTGTCTAAAATGACTAACTGAAATAGAAAACTTTTAAACTTTTTTTAAAAGAAAAATCTTACTTTTTACTAGAAGACAGCCATGAGAAATAAGGAATTGATTGATTGATTAAGAGTAAACCAGATGTATTTTTGACCATCTACGAATGTTTTCCAATAAAATTAGTCATCAGGGTTAGACTGGCTCTAATAAAATTATAAACAGTGACTAGAATAAGTTGGATATACTGGTATGTTACATCAGTTATTAAAAAAAATTGCCTAGTACTTCTCAGAAGCTGTAATTGGTATGCTGCTGGTGGTAAGGGAAAGTGACACTTTTAAAACTGGACTTCTTAGATGCACTGAAAATGGTGAAAGCAAAACGCCCCCATTCCTTTGTGAGCTGGGTTTTGCAATATAACAAATTAATACTATGGCAACTTTATCATCTGTTCCATTTCAATGTCTTATACTTTGGTGTCAAATTCAACAATGTAGAAGATAAATGTTGATGTGCTGACAGAGGAATTGCATCTTAAAGTGGTTTGCTAAGTTAAAAATCCTATAGGATGTGGTACAGGCATGATCAGCTAAGGACTGACAGCTCAAGTAAAACACAGAGGGTTGATAATCATTATTTTGAAAGACCTGTTTATCTTACGTGATCCCCCTATATTGATGCTTTCAGCACAGGCAAAGGAAGTTAACAAAATACTTATTCCTGAAATGAACTTTTCTAATGTTCTACAGCACTGCTTGACTGCCTCCATGGTTTGATCTGTTTAAGTTACTTTCCGTCTTTAAGTGATTATATCCTGCCATGTAAGCAGAAAATCGGGAATTAAGTAGCTTTTGAAGGTGCAGCTGGGCAGACTGCACCTTCATTTTCTGGAAACCTCTGTCTACCATTGCTGCAGTGATATTTAATATTGAAATTATCGTATGTGTTTCAATTATTTTGGTATAGATATTCCACTGCTTGTATCCTGTTTGTGTCTACTGCCATTACAAAATGCTGCTTGGCAGTATTTCAGATTCACCTTTACCAAGAGTGACAACACTTGATAGTACCAGCTGTTTAATTTCCTCTAATTGAAGTAAGAACTGTAGTATTGCAATTTTTTTATTCTTATAGCAAACTTGATTCGGAAGAGTGACATGTTCTGTTTAACTACTGATGCTGTGCTTGTATGATGTATTCTCTTTGTGAGAAGTATAATCTACCTGAGTAATGTTTGATTCCCAGACTATGATGTCCTGAAATGGTTGACTAATATTAAAGGTATTTAAAAACTATATATTAACAGGTTGAAATGAAGTGCTCAGAGAATATTTATAAAATGTAGAACATCACCCACAATGTGTTTGTCACAGATGGAAGAAAGGAATGTATTGACAGGTGTGCAATTGATAGAATAAGTTTATAGATCTAAAATCCTTTCCAAGATGCCAGAAATTAACAGTTTGTCTTCAGTATTGGATGTGAATTAGCTTAAACAGAAGCTGAAGTCCCATTAGGCAGCCAATGCTTTATTACCTGTATATTGGAAGAAAGTAATTTACTGTGTTTTTCTGAGAATGTGACTGTGAAATTTGTTCCTGAAACATTAGCCAGACAGCATGGTGCAGTTCTAACTTTGCTGGGGATAAGTATACACCACATTTTAATTTCTTTCCAGTATCAATGTGCTAGAAGTCACCATATATGATGTGATTTCAGAAGAGCCAGTGCTTGGTTTCCAGTCTCTTAAATGTACAGGTTATTTCATGTCTTGGTGATACTGTGCATGTTTAGACTGGCTGTTTTCATTAAGTCATGAGAAACAGCACAGACTAAAGTGATCTTCTGTGTGATCAGAGAAGTATCTACACAGCCTAGATTTTCAAAGGGAATGGAATGGCTGGATCTGACAACAGGTTTTCATTCTTGTAGTAGATTGTAAAAGTCACAGACAAGTACTGGCAACCAGCTAAACATTAGTGGTTTTCACATGTTGGCTGAGGGAAGAACACACCTATTCTAAAACAGCAGGGAAAGACAGTGATTCTGACTTGACGGTTCTCATCTCTCGTGGTCACAAATGTGTTGGCTATATCCCACAGGTAAATCTCATGCTGGTAGCATAAGTGGTGCTTCCTCTGTCAGCCTCTGAAATGTTTCTTGTTTTACAGGAGAAGTTGTTAGTGTAGTAGGCAAGACAAGTTCAAGTCTTTCTTATGAATGTGAATCCTTGTACCAAATTCACACTTCACTGTTCTTCCATGCAGTACAAATGCCATACTCTTGTAACAATGAATATAGGGCAAAATAAATTTTGGAAACCACCCCCATTGTTTCAGCCATGTGCATGGACGCAAATTGTTCTGTTCACATAAATGAAGTTGGGATATGATGATGCAATGTGTAGTAATTTTCTTGTTTTTAACTATACAGATAATGTAGTGGCTGAAGATGTAAAAAAATGCTTAAACACAGCATTTTTGCATAATGGTTTATTTTTTTTTTGGCATAGAATACAAATTGGATAGAATTTAATGGCTAAAGTTGATTAAGTGTAAAATTAATTTCAGTATGGCTTAAGTACAACAGTAACTTTGATATACTAGACAGGCAATTTAAAGAAGCCACTCATTAGGTTATGGTTTCAACTTTATAATAACATTTTATTAAGGTTCATTGGTATTACACCTCCTAAGAATGTCTTCTTAAATTGAAATGCTGATATTAAGGGAAGGTATTTATTTTGGTGATGCTGCATTATGGAATTTAACTGGATAACTGCTGATGATTGTTAAGTACTCCGTGTGTGTGTGTATGTGGATATGTTTAAAAATGTACAATGTCTCTTTTATACATAGTGCAAGAACTACAAAAAGAAAAGCAATTTGAGTAATAAGTATTTTGTCCCATCTACCTTTTGACAGGAGAATTAGATGACAGAGAACAGGCAAAGCTGGAAGTAAAAGTATGGGATCCAGATAGCCCCCTTACTGACCGTCAGATTGACCAGTTTTTAGTTGTAGCACGGTAAGATTAAAATCTTCTCAAAAAATCCTTTTCCTTTTTCTACTGACTATTTATTCCCCTATATTGTGTTACTCATCCTGTTTGCCATTTTGTGAGCCCTTCTCTTTCCCACAGTTGGCTAAAAGAGAAAATCAGACCATGACCCTTTGTATATTTTTTGAAGCTACCAATACAGGAGACAGAAAAAGAATGTGAGTTTTGGAATATAAACTATACACTCCCCGTATTTCAGGTTATAGTAGAATTTGATACTTTGAATGGAGATATCAGTTTGCTTTCCCCTCAGAGTAAATTGTCTCAATGCTAATAATAATGCAGTCTTGTGTTTTACAATACTTGGAATTTCATGGTATAAAATAGAAGTTAAGAGTAGAAATAAAGAAAATGTAAACAAATTAAATGGTTGCAGAACTTGCCATATATGCATGTAACCTGAGTAATTATTTTGGATGAATATTGAAATAAAGTTTTGAAGTAATGTATTTCATTAGTGAAAAAAGTCAAGTCAGCTCAATTTTGTAAATTAACATGATTATGCAGATTTATCAAGACAACATCCAAGTGCTTTGAATTAATAAACACCTTTAGAAATTATTTCTTTACTTTAAAAAAATCCTTCAAAAATTTGTAGGTTTCTTACTGAAGGACAATTCTACATTCATAGGATACAGCAGGTTTTGCCTTTCCTCTAGTTCATAGTTACAAAGGTAATGTTGTAATTACCAACATAGCAGAGAACACAGTTCACGTATGGATTTTATCCTGAAAAAATCCATCTCCTGTATTTTCTGTAACCTGCTTGCAGAGTGTAATCTCAAATCTTCTTAGGCAAATAATCCTTTTACATGGGTTCTAGTTTTTGGGATTTTTTTCTCTCTCCCTTTTGAAAAAAACATTTCAGGAAGAAAAAAAAAAGTTGTTCTCTATTTTCCAGGTTATGTGTATAGTGATATGGGATGCTGATTTACTTATTCACAGTTCATGTGCTGATCCACTTGATTTTCTTCCTTACTGTTCCGCTTGGAATGTTGTACCTTTCTATAAAGTACTAAAACCTTTTTTTTTTATTTTTAAACCTGCCCTTCCTTGTTGAATTTTCAAGCAAGACAGAGGGGTTTAGGTGTTAACAGGTGTTCAGCAAGTCACAGGGTCTGGTAGATGTTCCACAGAAACCAAGAATCTGAACCACTTTTTCACCAGCAATATAATACCTGGAGATGTATGGCCAGATGATTATGGTGTGCCCTAAAGAAACATCTGTATGAAGACTGGGCATTTTGGAAGAGTTCATTCATTGGTTTAAAATTCCTCTACTTGCTGTTTCTCAGCCACTCTAGGGAGCTGAAGTAGTATTCTGTGGAGCCAAAAATGTTCCCAGAGGAATGTAGCAGTGAGCAGCCTGCTGGGAAGTAACAGAGAGTAATTAAATAAGTAAAGAAGAATATCCTTTTCTCCTCCTGTTATTTAAGGCATCCTTTGCAATGCTGTGCCCTGACCAAGACTGCATTTTTTTTAAAGTCAATACATTTCTGTAAAGATGGTTTCTGTTATAGTGGGTCATGTCTGATTAATTATCCAAGGTCTTGGGGTACTTGGATGGCCATCTGTAATCAGGTATTACTCAGGTGCAGCTTTGTGGATGTTCTTGCACAGAACTCCATTCATCTTTAGAAGCTGCTTTTCAACTGACAGCTCCTATATACTTGTATTCACAGGGTGATCTAAGTGGCTTCTGAGACAGATTTTTGGAATTTCTGGAGAAATAGTTCTGTGGTGACTTGGTGGCAGCTTTCAATTCAGTGTGTTGTGTGGGTACAGGATTTATATTGGGGCATTATACAGGACCATTTAAAGATGCTTGAGAAACAGTGGAGCACTGGTATTATGATGTGGTGGACAGTGCTTACAGACACCTCTGCTAACTGCTAACCTCAGCCTAACCGTGGTTCACTAGGCATTGGCTGTGCCTGCTGGATTTCCAGTTGGAATGATCTTTCTCTGGTTATGTTTAGTTCTGCAAATTTGAAAATATGACAAGAATAATTTTTTCTTAAATACCTTCCTGGGTATGATTTTCGTTAAGTATGTGTATGCTCTTGTGTTTGACGTTTTAAACGCATTTTCAAGTGATCCTTTTCAGATGCTCTGTTAAAGGAATTGAGTATTTATATTCTCTTTTTTTTTTCCAGTCTGATCTGTTTGAAAGAAGAGTTGCTTTTATCCTTAAATGCTTTAGATTTCTCAATCACACAGGCAGCTATATTGGTTTTTTAGAAGGTGCTTAAATACTCTTTTATTTGTATTGCCCATTTACAAGTATGTTTATATTTTTACCTTGGACATGTAGCTTTCCCAGTCTAACAAGATTTGTTTATTGTCTCAGAAATGAGAGGCCTTATTATCTAGATTTATATGCTGGGTCAGTCTGGGCCTCTCAGTAAGCCCCTACTATTCAATAATTTCCTGGGTAGAAAGGAAGAAGAATATGCCTATCCTGTGCAGAAATTAGAGGTAACAGTGCCAGAAAAATGGTGGAGATTTGGAAAAAAGTGGAAGGATCCATAAACTTGGCCTCCCCACGCAGTCTTACCTGACACACTAATCTTGAAACTACCTTATTGCTGCTACTGAAGCATAATTTGAGGAAAGACTCTTGCTTGAACTAGCAAAAGCATCTGTTAGGAGAAGCTTGAGGTCTGAGACTATTGTATTCTGGGTTAGAGTTGTGGTTTGGGTAATGTTTGTGCTGTGACAATGAAAAGTCCAACAGCATTTTCTGCTGTATTCGAATAAGATACAAATGCATCAGCCAGTTTTCCTTCTGTCCTGTACATGGCCATGTTCTGTGTCTGCCAGCTTCAAAGGACAGGAGTTCGAGAAGCTGCAACAGCCCTTTAGATCTGCCCACATTGGCAAATAGTTCAGTAGAGTAGAAATGGATTTGTAGGATTGGAACTTTTGGTACTGAGGGCCTAATGTCCCCACTGCACATTTTGAGCAGATTTCTTTTAGTTGTAACTCTGATCAGGTCCTGTGGACTAAATATCTGTGAGTGTGTAGAACTACTTCTAACAGGAGCCCAGCTGGTATACTATAAGATAGTTTTTTTTGTTGTTGGTTAAAATGCAGTAGATAAAAATTCTGGGGCTAGAACATTGCTAATTTGAACTGATTTAGATACTCTGTTTCCTCCAGGCATCAGTCTCTCATAATGTCAAATACACAAGGAGTACTTGATTTCATTGCCAGATCTTATGTTCTTTTCTTTTTCTTATTCTGCCCCACGTTGCACAGTGTAAGGAAATAAAAGCATTTTTATTGTCTGTATAACATAATAGTCCTTTCTTTTTTTTAATTTTTCAGAGTAAAAAATATTCTTCCCATTCTCAAATGCAATAGGAGATGTGGGCTCTGGTCTGGACGGATGCTGAGAGCTGAAGAAATTACCCCCCTTTTTTTTTCAAATTCTCTTTCTATTTGCTAATTTGGTCTACAATTCATTGCATGATATATTTTTGGTACATTCTAGTTCCATTGATGTGCTTTATGATTCAGTGAGACCATTAAAACCTGCAGTCCTCAGGCGGTCACGGAGCGTTGGAGTGCCCGCTAGCACGCTCCCCGGGCGACCGGTGGGACACACGGGACCGTGTGGGGAGTGGCTGCCCCCAGACCTCTGCCCAGGTTTCTGAGGTGGCAGCAATTGCAGCGGCGTGGGTGACACTGCACCTGAGGATCACGTGGAGATCAAGGCAAAGGATCAAGAGAACGGACCCTTGTATGAAGTCCAAGGGAGTTTTATTCCAGGGACAGGTTAGGGACAAGTGACAAAGAAACAGAGTCTGACAGCAGTTTTTAAAGGGGTTCACCCTAAGGGGTGGGAACACCACATAACCAACAGGGGAACACTTAAGGAGGGACCTACAACTTATTGCTCCCAATGGGGTTTACTCAGGGGAGGAGAAAAGCCTTGGGGACAAATCAATTACTTGGCTTAGGGTGACAGACATCAAAACCTCTGGAACAACATGGGCGGGTCAAGGTGATAGACAAGGGAAAGGGGCAGTACAACTTGGATTGATGTAACTAAATACAGGCAAAAGGGGAGGAATAGGGGGAAGGACACATTGAGTGGCAGCTCCAGTGGTGGGAAGACTAGGGAGTAAACAACTTGGAAGGAACTGTTCTGAGGGGATATAATGGGGGTCTATGGGAAAAACCATTGAACTTAGGTAACATCAAACAACTAACTTTAGCAATGAAATCTTCAGGAAAATGCACCACCACAAAAAGCTTAGTTCTTTCATTCTGCTTCATGTAACTAGATTACCAACATAGTCTTCTGGAAGGACTATATTTCTAAATGAAGCTATTTTATAGACATTTGTGGTCCCAGCTTATTCCCAAGTAAATCAGAGTTTTGAAATCTAATTAAAATAGCCTTGAAACATCGCATCTCTACCTTAAAGTTTTGTACTTTGATTTCCATGACATTAAAATGCCATTGCATACCTTTATCTGACATATTTCTCTTAATTTGAATGCCTGCTTATTTTTTGATGTAAAATCATAGAAGAATGTAAAATTACTTGTTAGTCATGTTAAATTAGAGCTTGATCCTCTGTGTTGTTCCCACTTTTCCATTTGCTCTAGAACAGTGATTATATTCACTTTCTGTTGGTTACTGTAAGTCACAGTATGTTGGTGTATTTGGAGATGTTCTATGATTGCTATAATAATTTATCTTACAGTGGGAAAGGGAACACAATGCACCTTCAACTGGCAAGGTGTCTTTCATTATACAGAGGAAAATAATGCATTCCTTAACTCTAAACTGTAAGGTTCACACAATGAGTGAACTGAGAACCATGAGTAAGGACCACACATTTAGAGGTGTGATCAAACAGTAGTGCTCTGTTCTTGTGAAATAATTCATTGTAGTTAGTGGCAGTACACCAGATTCCCAAAGCTCATAAATGAAAATAAATACATAAAAGACATTGGTTTGCAGTCTTCAGTATTACAGTGCTTCTGGATTCTCTGGAGGTGCTGAGAAGTAAAAGGAATTGAAGTTCATTAAAGAGGTAATTAAATTTAATGGTGGAATTGCAACATAAAATTGTGCAGCAAAAATGGTGAAGAATCTTGATGCCTATGCTGTGCTCACAAAACTGAAACTAGCAAGGTGAATTACAGCATCTAATGGCAGGCAGATGGATTGGAGTAAAAAGGAAAAATATGTTCACATCAAGTTTACCAGGCATATCAAATATTCTATGTTTCCACCTGTCTGTCATGCCTAGCTAGTATATGTTTATTCCTTTGTGCATTTTACTGTACTTCTTGACACAAATTCATTTGAAAAGAACTAATTCAGACTTGGAGCTGAATTTCTTTCTTTTTTTTTTTTTTTAATGACCTTTGATCTACTGCAGTATAAAAAATAAATTTCCATAGCAGACTTTTCGTAGACCTGCTTTTAGGGGGCTGTACATCTCCTCCTCTGTGGCTGTGAAATTGCAGGATGGCATGGAGATGATGCCTTAAATAACATCCTGTGAATTAAACTACTTTTATCTATTGGTTTCTATTTCTGTTGAAAATAAGAAAGGTTCCACATATGTATCATTTCTATTCATGTAGCAATGAAAGTGAAGGTTGGTCGTATCATACATTTTTATATCATGCAGCACTTACTCTAACTTTGAGAGTCTTTCAGCAAAAGAATAGTGGCAGGTGACTTTTCATGTTTATCATGCCATCTCCTTTTGTGCTGTAAATAGCTGAAGTGATAATAATGAAACATAGGCACTGTACAAAAAATGCAAAGAAAATGTCTTTTTTAACAGCATCATTTCCTTTGAATATATTCTGCAGGTCAGATTTTGCAGAACTGAGTAGTAAAAATCTCATGTGTATTTTCAGTTGTGAATTACTGTTTTGTTGCTTGCATGTGTCTTCACTGAAGATGTTTTGTTTTTTTTTTTTCTTCTTTCCAATATTTTAAATATCATGATGTTTTCTTAAAGAGCAATCAGATATTAATTTGCTGGTTTTTGAGTTCAGACCAGTCTAAGAGATAATTTTTTAGGACTGTTTCCAATTTAGTGTGAAGAGGAACATTGGAGTAAAGACAAAGAATACAAAAGGCTTTTTTTCTTTATATGTCGAAAAGCATCAAAGATCACTTAATTGTTTTCCTCAAAAATATTAGCTCTCAGGTGAGGCATAGGCCTCATTCATTAGTTTGGAAGTATCTGTGGAGAATTGTGGATTTGCAGATTCACAGGTGTGGCTCACTTCCAACAGCTTTGTCCAGAGTATACCCACTACTTGTGAAACAGACAAGCGGTATAAAAAAAAGGGAACAGTTTTGAAATAAACATCCTCAGATATAGAAGGATGTATGTCTCAGCTAGATTTTCAAGAATACAAAGTAGAAGGAAATTGAGAGTTACTTGCCTGCATCTAGAACTTTCTGGATCTGTTTTGATGCTGGACTGCTGTTGCTATTGGGAGAAGCAGAGGCTATTTTTATCCTGATGTGTAATTGCAGTGGTTCAAGATTTTCTTTGGTATAGAATAAATAGCCCTTTTCAGAACTGTAACTTTTCAGTTACTGACAAGCCACCAAATCTTTGGAAGCTTGTTAGGACAGTCTCTTGTGTTCGCTGCCTCTTAATTTCTTTGACTACCACTAATATTTAATCTTAAGCAAAAAATTTTGAACAATTATATCCTTTAATGTCTTAGACTTGAGTTACAAGTAATTTGGAGCAATGTATTTTCTGTGTTCAAAATCTAATCTGAAATTTTGCCTGAATGTAGGGCACACAGGCATAGCAACTGCAGCGATCTCTCAAGTTTTTTGGACACAGACCTTGTTGAGTTTTGCCGAATTTGTGGATTTATTCCATAATCTTAGATCCTGGCACTGGACCATATCCATTTGTTGTAGGTTTTGGTTTGTTTTTTTTTTATTTGTATGGTTTGCAATCTGTTATAAACTTTCTTGGTTCTGCTTTTTAAGATAATTAAATCAAGGAAAACCAAATGAAAGTAACACTGGATCATTTGGTCTAACCCTTAAAGCTCTTACAGCTTCTTGCTGATGCAGGCTGTGCAGAGTGTGATCTCCCTGCTGATAATACCAGTTGTTTGTCTTGTCCATCTCTCTGCCACCTGTATAATTCACTGTCTGTGTGACTTTTGGCTTTATCTTTTTTTGGAAAATATGGGGAGTGTTGGTTTCTGTTTGAAGTTCAAGTATTTTAATTACATGTTAAATAATTCATAAGTAGCTTGCTGAGCACATTTTTTGGGTTGTCAGTTTATTATTATTATTGAATTAAATACAATTTCAGTTAACTATTTACAATTATTCTTTGAATTGTACAAGCTTAACAAGACATTAATGTTGAAAGTTTGTTAAAAAAAACCTGAATGGTTAGGGTGTGACTGTTTAGCTTGTGTTGGCTTAATACTGAGTTTTATTTTAGGTAGATGAAGACAATACTGTGTCTTCTGGAAATGGCATTGGTTAATTATTTATTTTGTTCCTTTTCCAAAACAATTGAATGGTGGAATTAGAAAAAAATCATGCAAGGAAAAGTGACAAAGGTAGATTTTGTCCTGTGCATCAATATATAACTCATATCTGTATTTCTAATTGAAAAACATAAAAAATAAGGTATTTTAGTGATTTTTAAAATTAATACTGAATTTGGATGTGAATTGCAGAGCTAGATTATATAAAACACTGTATATCACTATTTAGTTTTGAACCTAGTTACTATTTAACAGCCAAATGCTCTAGAATTTCAACACTTAGTTGGAAATTCACTGTTTTTCACAAGTTTCTATGGAAAGGAGAACTAGAAGTTAGTTTGATTTCCAGAGAGCCACAGACATGCACACTCCTCACACCTCCAGACTCCCAGTTTGTGTCCTGTACCATCCCCACCCTCTGTCCTGTCACCATTGACATCCCAAATGGTACTCTGCCTGCATTTTATTAGGTAGTATTTATTTGTTTTGTTCTTATTGTTATTATCATATTTATTCCATGATTATTGATGCTTATTTATCATTATCTTTTATTCTATTGTTTTCATTATTTTATTTTGTCTTTGTGTGTTTTATTTATTATAAATTTGTTTTGTACTCATGTACTCCAAAATCCCACATAGCATTCTTCTGACAGTTGCAATCTTCTCCTACTCAGTGCAGCACTGGAAGCAATGTCCACTTGTGCATCAGTTCTTACCTCTCTATCACTTATTCAGAATTATTATTAATAATAATAATATTATATTATTACTTATATTGTCTCTTAATTTTGACTACATTCTGAGCAACAAAATACCCTTGGGCTCTGAATTCAGCCTCAAAAGTTTGGTCTGCCAGAGAGTGACTGTGAGGACATTCTTTGTAGTGTTCATAGCATACTCAGACTTTATTTTAGAAATGTGGTCAAAAGAAAATCAATATAATTATGCAAAAGGAAGATAAGAAGCTAGCAGGTAGCAGCAGAAGGGACATGCAGCCATGCCACATTGACTGTAGGGCAGTAGGAACAGAAGAATCACAGGAAAGACTGCTTAACTACAACCCTTTTCAATGCCAACATGTTAAAAGGGGTTGACAGACTATCAGGAAATGTGTTCACAATAGAGCCTTATTCTTGGGAGTGATTTGTGGACAAATGCTGTTTTATGTACTGCCAGGCTTTGGGAAAAAAAAATAGAGTATGTGTGTGTGTTCTCATCTTATATTTGCCATATTCACAAAGAGGGAGCAAAGGTTGTGGAAAAACATTTGAATATCACTTATTTAGTCCACAATCTTTAGAAAGGCAGTTAATATCAGGGATCTGAATCACTGCTGTTGAATCTTAACTTGTGAGACAGTGGCAGCAAGTACTGAAACATGCATTCAGTAATAAATTTCTGAGATTCAAGATAGAATTGCAGTAAAGTACTTTATTATCAGTTCCTCCGTGATCGTTTATAACTTCAGTCAGTTTAAGTCCTGGTGCACATTGTTTTACTGTTGAATATCAGATTTACAGGATACAGCAATGTGTGTTTATTTGTCAGTGACATTCACCATTGATATAATTCTGCACTTGTAAGTTGTGTGGGGTGTAATTGCTTGGGTAAGGCTTGAGTCCCTACACCAGAGGATTGCACTGCATTACATCTATAACTGGGTCTTTGCATTTAGAAGGGATTATGTCATCACTGCAATAAAGAGTTTTTTTCTGAATGCCTCTCAAGAGTCGTTACACAAATCCAGGTAGAAGAGAAACTTCTGATCTGTTTAATGATAATCTTTTGTGTCACTGCATCTTTGCTCATTTCCTGTATGATATGCTGGGGCCCAGTCAAATTCTCTATGTGCCTTTTCCTTCATTGTGCATGATACATAGATGTACTTCCAAGAAATGTTTACCTCTCTCCTAGAAAATTTACAATTTAGAACAGTCTAAGTATAATAGATGCTATGTAAAATTCATCAACAAAAGTGGAAAAGAAAGTGAAGTTTTGGAAAAAATAAGTCCATTTCAATAATGGATTGATTAATAATGCTTTAATTAAGTAGGTTGAGAGATCCATTTATTTCATTATGGCTTGAAACCTGTGACAACACATGGAATTACACCAGGAATTTTGGGGTTTCCTTAGACTAAGCTAATACGCTGTTTTTGGCTCACTGCAATGAAAGGTAGAAGATGGAAGTAGAAGACATGTACTACAATGGAAGTAGTAGACATGTACTACTGAACTGAATAAAATGTTTTTAATTTCTTCACAGGGACATAGTGAACCACCTTTTTAATTTGAATTATAATTTTTAAGCACTATTATAGCATTATAATTTTAGAAATAATAGTCCTGATTGTAAACCCCAAGCTGTAGAGAGCCTTTGACCTAATTAATTGAAAAATCAACACATTGAGAGGTTGGTACATGAGAATTCTCTGAGTATCTTTTGTTTCTGACCTGCTGTTCTTATATGTACATTATTACTTTTGGGGGCAGGAGATCAGAGTTTTTGCTGCAGTGTTTAGTGGTTTGTCTTAATCAAGTTGTCCTTTGTTAGCAAAGATCTGAAAATAACGGTAACAGTATGTGACTTCCATGTGCAAAAGGACACTTTTATAGTTATAGCACAGACTGATATTTGGGATTACATCTTTCTGTGTATTTACTGTTGCTCCTCTTCCTCTGTTGCAGTGCGGTTGGCACGTTTGCTCGAGCCTTGGACTGCAGTAGTTCTGTCAGGCAACCCAGTTTACACATGAGTGCAGCTGCTGCTTCCAGAGACATCACACTGGTAGGTGGCTTCTTAAACATCCCACAACTTCTATAACCATGAATTCAGCACTGTCTGGTACTCCAAAGTCCCCGTTTTCCACCTGTTGTCTTTATATACCTGCAAGCAAGATGTGTGTGTTTTAAAAAATCCGATGTGTTTTCTTTAGGCTTCTTAGTGCTGCCCTTGAAATCACAGTGTGCAACACTTGGCTTTAGTTGTGGATCACTCACAGCTGTGGATACCCACAACGGAATGCATAATACACATTGTATAGGGATTCACTCGGGCAGTGTAATTTAAAGTATGTGCTAATAAAGCTAACTGAAAATTGTGTGGATAATAGTTCGTATCACTGGATGTATATGTCTTCATATTTTCTAGAGGATAAGCAATCTGACTTTGTAAGCATATTTTTTAAGAACATTTCAGTTAGCATATTCCTACTATGTTTCCTTAGTGTGCTGTTCACTGTTAATGTAAGCACGTGCATTTTTTAGAGAAAGTGAAAAATATATTGATTGCAGGTTTGTTTCTGTATAATTATACTAGCTGAGATGAAAAGGTGTGCTATAGTAAATAAAGTATCCCAGGAACACTTATGTGAGACCAAAACTATTACTGTTTCAGAGAATCAAGTTTGCCTTAGATTTCCAAATACTTCAACTGTTGTTTTATTATTTTAAGTATTTTAATACCTAAACACCATCACACAGTTTAGGCTAAAGAAGACCTGCTATTTACTAGATACTGGAGTATTAGAATTAGAGGAAAGTCAATAAAACTAACAGATTAGTTCAAAATAGCTAAAGTGAATAGAGAGCCCCTAGACTTCAGTTGCACAAAATTTTGTGGGAATGGGGAGTACCAGCAGGTTACTAAAAGGTTAGAAAAATTATGTGGCCATATAGGCCATAAATTAGTACTGAGGAGAATTGGGAAAGGTATACCTTCTAAATGTCCTCATTCTGAAGCTTTGTAGATGCTGGTCAATGAAATGGGAATTGACCTCAGACTGTGATTAGACTTACCTGAATATTTTAGCTAATATTCCTTGGTGCTACTGTAAGAAATACCACACTTAGTTAAATGGGTGATAGGTCTGAATCAATGGGACAGTTCTTGTATTTCAGATAAAATAATTTTTTTATTATGATAAGAAAAATATTGAATTTATTTTTTAAGTACACTTTTGCAGTGTAGGCTATTGAACAGGAAGCTGATTTAGTCTGGACTATGATAGCATCATAAAGGCAGGGACAAAATGTAATGTTTTCAGTAATACTCAAAATGAATTTTCTGTTTCACAGTTGCCAATATGACTTTTACCAGCACAGTTCTGTTCACATTAAATACTTTATTTTGTTCATCAAGATAGTTCTTTAACATTTTTCATTTTATTAATATTTCATTGGATTAAGAATTTCTAATAAATTTCATGTATTGCATATCCCTTCTTTATTTGCATCCTGTATTCAGTGTTTAATAGAGTGGATTTATCCTTATGGAAATTTCTCATTTGAAGGTACATGTGCTAATAAATGGATGCTTTGTTTGAGTGCCATGTTAATGTTTCTCCATTGCAAATGATCCATTAAGTTTCATTACACTTAATGAAAGGCATATCTTATAATGAGGCATCAAAGGAGCCACCCTAGGCTTAATTATTGTGTCTGTCTCTTCTCATTTTCCTACCCCCTCAGCTTTTTAAAACCCTACTTTTTTAGCTTTTTGGCAACGTACTTCCTTCTAAATTAAGAAAAGACATATTTGTTATTATAATTGTTACCTTTTCAGACATTTCCCTGTTAATTGGGAGCGTATTTTCAGCAGCATTTAAAGTTAGTAGAGACATTTGTAGAACATGTGGTGTATCTCATTTATACTTTGCATATAGGTGCACAACACTAAGAAAATTATACCATCTATCTTCTTAATTCAAGGCAGATAACCCTTTCACCTGAGGGGCTATTAATGGGATTTCTGTATGCCACACCTGTGGCTTTCCAGTATTCCTAATTAAGTTTTAATCCTAATTAGTTTTAATCAGAGATAACTGTAAACAGACTGATATTAAAAAAAAAAAAAAAGCCTAGATGATGAACATCGATAAATTCAGGGTTGATGTACACATTTCTTGCAGATGAATAACAACGGAGAGGCTGCTTTCAGGTTCCTTTATTTTGAGAACATAGGGAAGGTAATAAGACAAGATAGGAAACCCCCTGCTTTTAGAAAACTCTACTGAAGATGTGAAACAATGTGTGCTTACCTTCTTAGATGATAATGTGCTTCTCCTACAGTGGTAAAGATTTGTGAGACAACCAACTAAAACTTGCATTTCTGGCCTTCTCAAAGGCAGTGTTTTATTTTAAAATGAAAATTGATCTCTAAGAAGAGAAAGGGACTTGGAAAGTGTTCTGTTTCAGATTCCTAAATATTTCATTGTGCATATACTGACCATGAGAGCCATTTAAAGCAAAGCAGGCTGATGGCATCACTTGCTCCTTGGGGTGAGTTTGTTCAGAAGAGCTTATGTGATCTTACTACAGGGACCTAAATCAGATTTTGGATGTCTCTTCCATGAAGAGTGATGAAAAGTATGAGCAGTCTTTTCCTTTGCATTTTGGATGGTGTGTTTTTAATGATTTTTATTAGACTTCCATATATGTGGCTCCTAATGTAAACACACTTAAAGTATTATTGAATTGGAGAATCCAGACTTTGTTTCCAGTTTGAGTACTTTGTTGGAGGCAGCTCAGTCTGGAATGGCAGCTGGTTTGGGAGCTGTGTTGTGTGGCTGGTTGCAGGATGCCCTCTCAGGCCCTTTTTTCCAGCTCCATAGCCCTTCCTTAGCTTTTGATGGAAAGTTTCTTCCTCTACCTGCTTATATTTGGGCTTGAAGTTGCCTTTTAGCTGCATGACTAACACTTTTCCTCTGATGGACCCCCGTGTCTGTGCTGAACAGCATGCTCTGGGCAAGAGTTCTTAGGGAAGGGTGGTTCTTTCTCTGTCCTCCAGGCTCCTGTTTGGGAGAGGCAATGCCAGGTCTCCCAGCCTCCTGCTTCTTTGGGTAAAGCAGATAAAAAGAAGATATTCCGGGACTTTTTCTCTCCGCCTTTACTAATGCCTTCAGGCTTCTCATGCTTTTGCTACCACAATTTCCATTGCAGTGTGGAAATTTGATGCAGGTCAGGGCTGACAAACCTGTTGAAGGCAGAGTTGTTATGTAAGAACTTGATAGTGGTTTTCTGTCGCAGGACAGCTCAGCAAAGGCAGCACTTATCTACAGAGTTCAGTATAAATCTTTTCTTTATAATATCAAAAAAAGCATTATGGAGTCAGGTGTTTATTATAGATGAAATGAACATAAAGCAAGAGCAAGACTGTAGTATATTCGCTTCTGTTGTCATTTTTATGATAGTTGGTATCAGTAAATAGATCTGGATTCAGCAGTTGCTTGGAAGACTCCCTGTGTGTTCTGCTTTTCTATGATGGCTACCATTTAAACAAAGATTTAAACCTCAAGTAGCACATCTACTGTAAGAGCTCAATCTTTAGATCTGGTTTCCTCATTGCCTGAATGATAAACAATAAATTAGTGATTTCAATGTACATTCTCTAATATGAAGCTGATGGATTTTAGGCATTACATTACATACTTTCCTATTAGAATACTTGGTTTTAACAATGGCTTTTCTCCAGGCTCGTGAATTTGATTGAACCATAAGTAAAATTATGCATTGAAGGATAATAGAGACATTGCTTCTTGTAGGCAAAGCAGTTCCAGAATCTTGTGCTTGATAGCACTCAAAGACTTATAGTAAACACTGGAGAAAGACAATAGTCATTGATAGAAGATGGCAAAACCCAAGAAAAATCCATTATTTGCAGTAGATTTGTATGCAGAAGCTCAGCTGGAATTGCTGTACTGACACATAATGCAGGAGTATTCCTTCCTTGCAAGGTTTTCTCATAGCTGGGTTTGTGGCCTTGTGAGAGTTTGCACGCTAAGCTTGGAACTCAGCACTGTGGTGGGACACATTGGGAGGAGACTGATACAGAGTCGCATACATTATCACACTTATAACTCTGCTGTCTCCTTCAGCACAGCCAGTTGGATTGTGCTAATGGGGTCTTTTGGGACACTGAGTCAGAAATGCTTCTTGTGTGCTGCTCATTTTCCCGATGGGTGGATTTGTTTACTTTTTATATTGCCCGTCATTGGTTAGCAATGGGAGCATTCAGTGTTACCTACAGTGGGAAGATTATTCTAATTTGTTTGTTTTCTGGTTTTCCTTTTTATAACAGAAAGGGAATCAACCAAAGAAACCTTATTTACTGGTCTGTGATAACAGTGTTTAGCAAGGGACAAAAATCTTGCTGGTCTTTCAGTATGATGATAATGAAAACAATAAATGTCTTCCTTCTCCAGCAACGAGAATATTGAGCTCATAGATGTCTGAGCAGCTGTTGAATTATTATTTAGAGCTTCTGTTAATTGAAAATGGCCCCACAGTCAATATATGCCACTGTCTTTATTGGGTTTCTTGGAACCAATTTCTACCAACAAGAGATTCTTTAGAAATGTTTCCTAGTAATTTGCTGGAACTAATGAACTAATGTTATTTTTGGTAAACATTTTATCAAGGTATTTCCCAGATTAAGTAATAAACCATTTATTTTCCTCATATTCTGCAGCAGAAAACTGCAATGTCAAGATATGGAATAATTTTGCATTAATTGAGGCTCCTTGCTTGGTTTATAGAGAATAATATATTGAATTTGCATTAACTGAGATGGACTACTGTCTGTTTAAACACGTCTTCCTCTCTCCTTGTCCCTGCCAGTTTCACGCAATGGACACGCTGCACAAACACAATTATGATCTGAGCAGTGCCATCGGTGTTCTGGTGCCACTGGGAGGGCCTGTCTTGTGTAGAGATGAAATGGAGGAGTGGTCAGCATCAGAAGCTACTTTATTTGAAGAGGCTTTGGAAAAGTATGGCAAGGACTTCAATGACATTCGACAAGACTTTGTAAGTATGAAAGTAGTACCCTTTCCTGTGGCTATGTTTTGCCATGGTTGAGCATAGCTACTTTCTGTAGGTTTAGAATGTTTAGGTAGGGGAGAAATCTGTGTAGTTGATATGTGGGATTAACCTATCTATGCATTTTATCTGGCTGAAAGTCAATACGCTTTCTTGTTCAATGCTATTGTTTGGAAAGATGGTGACAGAAGATAATCTGTTTAGTGGTTTAATATCACATAGGACATCTCATGCTGAGACACTCCAATAAGGATTTTTACAAGCATCTTACAAGCATCTGAAAAAGGTCCAGGAACTTTGCAGAGTGTTTCCACAATTTCCAGTGAAATTCATTAGCAGCTACATTGCTGACTCCCCGAATGTTTTTTGGAAAGCTGGGGTTTCCTACTATGGTTAGCAGAGAAAAATTTGCATTCATATAGGTTTTAAAATGTACTACAGGGAGTTGTTTTGACATATTAGATGTTTTGGCAGTTCTGAAAAGTAAAAGAAATGTTTTCCAATATGTTCTAACTACAATAATTTTTGTACTGAAGTATCAGACTATAGGGCAGTAAACCTTTAATTTGCTAATTCTAATGCAGAGTAATGAAATTAAATGGATTCTAACACTGATTTCTAGAATTGCTAGTAATTTGCTGCAATTTTTTTTCACATTTTATGGAGAGCCTTTTTCTTTCAAGGAAAAATATTTCCTCTGTTGTACCATGTTCAAGGCGGGCTTCATGAAAAAGTTAAGATTTGAACCAAAGGAATTCCGTTATTTAAGACTGAAATCAGTTGAAACATTTTCACATTAATCTCATTCTGCATGACTCTGAAAACTCAGATTTTTAAATTTTATTTGCAGAAGTTTATTAATAGTCTTTGTGACGGGGGAAAAAAATGGTAAATGTAGAAGTCCTTACAAGACAGAGAGCAGGACAGTGGGAGGAGGCTTGGCAATGAGCTGTCTTTTTTTCATTTTCATAGATTTGAAATGGAACAGGTAATTGAATGAAGGTGGGAAGGGAAGGCTATTGTTTTTCTAAGGAACTGACATTTTAATAGGTGAATTATATCTGCATGCTTAATTTTGAGATTCCTAAGGGAGAAAATGTTCACTACATTCATGACATAAGGTTGAAAGTTGCATCATGGCTGAAACAGCTCTTTAAGTTCAAGAAAATATTATTGAAAAGCAATATTTATAGATTTTTTTAGAACAGAAATCTTAAGGTAAACTACATTCCTTATTATTTCTTATACAGACAAATGGTTCTCATTTGTAAGTGTACAATAGTTTAGGAGCTATGTTGTCACCGTAGGAGAAAATACACACAACGTGGAGCAGTTCTGTTCAAGGCAAACGGAAAAACCGTTTATTAAAAAATCTGACTCCATATTTATATCTTCCTGAAATGCCAGTGTCATTGGAGGATTACAGTGCCACCTCCTCAATGTCACTGGGCAACCCAACAGTCCATCAAGTTGCTCGTCCCCCATAAAAGAATGAAAACAATAAGTTATTTACATAAAGTGTGTGAGAAAGTTCTGTGCAAAAATGCAAACATCAGAAGGCTGTTGAAAAACTTGAAAAAATCAGGGTGACACTGTCTTCTTATTAAATAGTTCCTAATATATAATATTTGACTTTTGAAAATGCCTTAAGCATATAACATGTTTTATTGGCTGTTTACAAGTTGTGTCCTGACACAATTTGTGAGCAAGCATGCAGAAGTCTTGTCTCTGGTATTTATATAGTATTTTTATTTTCTGTATAATTTCTGTGCTACCTACTACTGCATTAAAGTGGTGCAGTGTAGTAATGTGTCACAAGAATTGCTTCTGCATTTGTAATATTCAAATGCTACATATTTGAATGACTTTACTAGAAGCTGTTGACAGTGTTAAAATTTTGTCTTGGATACCCTGATAAAATTTTGTCCTGATACCCTGCCTCTTTCACTAAATCTTCCTTCCCAAAATGCAGCTATTTCCCCCTGGTCTCCTCCCAAGGCAGGAGACACACACAGACCTGGTGATATCATTGGGTAGCCTACTGAAGGCACCTTAACCATGAGTCAGAGTGCAGCACAAATGGATGTGGGGCACTAACTAATTATAACTTATTTTAGTTAGAACAGGGATATTATCTATTCTTAGTCACTTTTTTTTTTTAATCTTTGGAAAAGTGTCATTTTAAAAACATCCTTAGAAGAACACCTATTTTATATTTCAATTTATATGGTACTAAGAACAGTGCACAGTCTTTATTTAATTCTATGTCATTTGAAATCTTTCAATTATGTTAGTCATTGCGTAGTCTTGGGATATCTTAATTTCTCTAGTGTAAAATTTATGTGTTCTCACTTCCTGTGTAGCATTCTAAAAGTGCAGGGATTTGAAAACACTATTTGAATAGTTCTTTGAGATTTAGATCACAGATATGTGAAAAGTTTCTGCAAGGCGAGGTAGGTATAAATATGTAGCACATAAGCAGTGATTTTCCATGATAGTACTTTCATCTGTTACCATCCCTCTCTTCAGTGGTGAGCCATTGATAAGTTTACTTCTGATAAGTATCTAAGTGCTCTTAGATGTATTGTAAGAGCAAGGGCAAGGGAGATAATGAGCTGATAGTGTATGTGTGAACTTGTTCGGGTCACCACATAGAATCTAATGATAAAATTGAAGTCTGCAGTGCCTGAGATTAAGCTCCAACCTCAAAAGTCACGCATTAGTGCCACGGGACAGGCAACAAAGTCATGTTGCATGGCAGAAAGGGGTTGGTAGCAGCCTGCTGAAGCAGAAGAGTGATGTAGTACCTGCCTGAGTCATTACATCCCAGAGGAGTTGCCTTTTCTGTATTGGCCCAGACTTGCAAGGCACAGCTGCTGCAATTGCAGCCCTTGCATGACAGTTCTGTAAAGGGCAGATTCATTTACTTTTCCAGCAGTTACTGGGAAGTGCCACTGTTTGATGTTCAAGTGCAGCTTAAGTATTAAGCTACAAACACTAAATGTTAGTAAACAAGATTGTCACAAGTTAAATGATGTAAAGGTCTTAACGTTTTTTTTTTTTTTGTAGATAGGAGATGCTCAGTTGTAATCAAGTTACCAGTCTAGCTTTTGAATAATAATTTTCATCAACTGTTTACTCATTGACTCTTGAAGGAGGGGTTCTTCTATCTTTAAGACTCTGTGTGAATCCTAATCAAGCTAAACCTTCTAAGCTAATTCAATTTACTTGATGTACTTGAATTATTTCACATCCTAGAGTAGTAGAATGGAAAAAGAATGGATATTTTATGTTCTCCAAATGTAACTATTTACCTAACAGTAAGACAAAGATGTTATACTTGTTAATTCTTAGTTTTTCATTATCAACAGTTTTCACAAATTTATAACTATCTCATCTCAGATATGGCAGGAAAGGCCTTGGTAATCAAAAATCAAAAATAGGTACTGTTTATAGAAAGCAGGAGCAACTGCTTTCCAGCTTTAGAAAATTGTGAAAACATGCCTTAAAATTACCATGTTCATTTTAGGATGCTTTATAATCCTATTTTTTTCTTGTTGGTCTGATTTGATTGGTCTATTTTTAGCCTGAAGAAACTAAAGCAACTTAAAACTCTCCTCTTTCTGTTTTTGTAGAACTGATAGCTTTTACTAAACATTTTTTCTCCTTCAAAAGTGTTGTGCAGATGAGCATATTTACTTCTTTCAAGAACAGAATTTGGTAATGACAATGTATTAATCTATGGTGTTCACAGCTTCACTGGCAGTTCAGAGCATTAAGTGCACAGATAAATGGAGTACAAGTTATCCATACTCAGTCTGTCAAACAGCTTTTCCAAGTTTTGAATCAAAGTATAAAAGGTTTATAGTTATTTGGTCCAAGCATCTTAATTACCTTCCTTTAATTGTAGATGCCTACTGAGTGAATGAACATACTGGTGTCACAACCATAGTTAAAACAGATTAAAGTATTTTCTAGAGAAATGGCAAATATTTGTAGCGTGAATATGCTAATAAATATTCAGAAAGGAAAAAAAATATGGATATGCTAAAATGTACTATTTGACAATGGCAGGTAGTTGGGGTGACAGCATTTCACCTGGATGCCAGGGAGAATATGGACCTGAAGACTGAGAGTCATTTTATCTGTCACCTCACACCAAACACATCTTCTTGTCACTGGCCTTTTTGAGGGAAGATTTCTCTCAAGGCATAATTTACCTGAGAAAGCAAAGGGATTTTAGGAACCTGAATTGTGTTACCACTTGTTGGGACATTAGCATTTCATATACTGCTACTTTTGGATCAAATGTAAATGTTCAGGGATTCACACATTGTGGGACACTTCTGAGTCTGAACCTGAATCAAGCAGCTTGAAAAACTAGTGAGCTCCTGAATGCAGGGAGAGGCAGTTTGAGAAGGTGTTCATCTGGTGTTGTAGGAATTTAACTAAAGGTGCAGGAAACTATTTTTTTGGCTTAAGACATGCAGAAAGCTGCCTAGTGGAGTCAGTAAAGTTGGAAAGATAAGTTTCCACACCTGTATTTTCTGGAACCTCCTAAACATCATCCTCGTTTCTAGAAAGCAGATAATATTTGCATTAATCTTTGCATGCCTCTAGAAAATATAACACACAAATTAGTAACATTTCCAAATTATGAAGAAAAATTGCATAAATTTTGGATGAGACATCCTAATTTAAATTATAGAAAGGCCTTGTGGCGTTAAATAGATTATTTGGTGATAATTAAAAATGATTGCGTAATTTTCTCCTCTACACTTAGGTTAACACATTTTTATTTTACTGATGAACGTGGGCACCCAAAATAATTGTCATTATCAAAGGTACCTTGTTTGTACAGAGATTTTTGTGAAATATTTATTGTCAGTATCACTCATGTTGCTCAGAGTAACATTTGTCCCTCGCATGCTTTTGTTTCGTGATAATAGTTTCAGAGCATGTGGGAGTTTATGCAAAATTATTGGTAATGTATGAGCAGCTGAGTTGTTATGGGACATGAAAAATCTGAACTATGTATGGTATCCTTTGTATTTTTTAGGAGTAAAATTATCATGAGACTTGAGCACAGTCTTGTCAAGATGATTTCTTTTAGTCCTGACATTATTCTCCAATGGACACACTTTATAAAAAAGATATTACCTTCTGTGTTTCCTGATGGAAATCTGCATTCTGTTTTGATCATTTTGTTTAACTGTACGGCTTAAACAGAATAAATTACATTTAGATTTGGATGTGTGATACCATAATTCTGCATACTTGTTAACTGTAAGGAAAGGTTGTGTATTATTAATAGCAGTATGTGTTTGTTTGCACATGGATTCTAATGCAGTTATTTAACACACTCAGGTTTTAGTATTTATGTCAACTATACTTGAATTTAGCATGTGTTTAATAAGAAGTGGACATTGCAGTTTCGTGGAACCACTTTAACTTGTAACAAATGTTTTTCAGCTCCCTTGGAAGTCGCTGACTAGCATCATTGAGTATTACTACATGTGGAAAACCACTGACAGATATGTGCAGCAGGTAATTTAAGTACTATTTCAGAATGAACCAGTCTGAGATATTCTTTAAAAAAGTGATGTTGTTAAACCATAAAAATCTGTTTGGGTTCTTGAAAAGATACATGATGGGAGGCCTAAGGTAATGTTTTTGGGTACAGACCAGTGCTGTTACAGGCTGCGTTGTCGAATCCTCTGATGCCTGCTGTACATCCCATAGCTGTGAAGAGCTTTTTAACCT
Source organism: Peucedramus taeniatus (assembly GCA_013400575.1). NCBI lineage: Eukaryota > Metazoa > Chordata > Aves > Passeriformes > Fringillidae > Peucedramus > Peucedramus taeniatus. The sequence goes on from WBNO01012046.1 coordinate 113,094, forward strand.
AGTTTTATTGTATGCTGGTTTGAAGCAATGGGATTCCTACTTCCTCCTTCAGTAGGGGATCAGATAGAAATGGGCTGCAGAGCAAATGCTTTAGGCTGTGAAGCTCTGCCATGGGACGGAAGGAAGCAGAAAAATACATTGTGTTACAGTGGCTGCTGGTGTTGTGAACCTTTAATTGGTACTTCTGGAGAAACATTACTTTGGCATTACCAGCATTTCAAAATTGAGACCTTTCTGCACACAGTGGGTTTGTTCATCCTTCTGATTGAATGTTCAACTGTTTCGGTTGCTCTGGAGCAAAAACATGTTAAGATTATGTTGGGTACCGATACTGGGATATTTTTAGTAGGTTTAGGCAAAATGTCAGTGTTGATGCTTTTTATATACTGTACTCTTTATATATTTACTCCTTGGTTTAGACCATAAAATACTTTAAAAGGCTCCATTTTAATTTCTGATTTAATGTTTAGACGAGTAGCTCCTTATTTGCCACATAATTGATGGTGATGTTATGGATAGTGTATTGAAAATAATTTTTATGCTGTAATAACTACAGCTATACTGTTAGATAGATCTTTGGATTTGTTTCAAATTAAATGTATCAGAGGGATGGTTACTTCAGGTTGTTCTAGTTTATTTGAAATTGTTACTACATCATCTTGTTAGGGCATGGAAATAAGGGAAAGGTGTTTTACCACATGGTAAAGTCTTGGAGTATCACTAGGCCATTTTAGTTCTATGGGTAATGCAAATAGAATATAGTATGTTCCATATAAAGGCATGTTTTTCTAGGTTTGTCATAATTCATTTAACTTTTAACTCCTTTCTTTTCACTGTTAATTTTTTATCCTAGAAAGATGCTGTCAACAGAGATTTGCTGTACATCTTGTCAGCTCTTAATGGCTGGGCAACAGATTATCTTTAAGAATCAGATAAAAATGTGACTTTTTTCTGAAATACTTGCTCTTGAGTAGTTGGTTTTTCAGACCTTTTGTAGTTCTCTAGAGCTCTGTTACGATTCTATTGCTACAACAATCAAGGTGTGTGTTGCATACCCTTTCACAGGATTAGGGTTTTTACAGGAAAATCACATAGGCTTTATGGTTATCTGCAACTTGAATGTTCTGGTAAATGCCTGTGTTTTACTTGTAACTAAATAGACTTCCAACATCCTACTCAAACCATGGCAATACACTCAGGATGGAATGCTCTAGACATGTTCTTTCAGGGTCACGTATGTGATTGTCAGTAATAAAAACAGTGTAGACCAAATGCCTAATTTTTATCCTGGTTAACATTTCTATTATCCTTCCTAAGAAGGGATCAGAACTTCATCATGCCCTTGTTTAATTTTTTTTTTGAATGGTAAAAATTGATACAGTTCACCCAAAACAGTATCTGTAGGTTTTTTTTCCCCGAAAAGAACAAACAGTGATAATTGAATGTAGTTCAGGGAGAAAAATGTATTCAGTAGTAAAGTGGCAATTTCAGAGTCATTCTTCTCTAAATCTCATGCTTAAGGGGCAGGGGGACTGGTGGGAATAGGAAGATGAAAAAGGTCAGTGCACATGCTTGAATCTTAAAATACAAGCTCTGAGTTCTAGTTTGGTGTGATTTAATATGAAAAATTGCTTTTAATTATCTTTATTTCTTTGTGTCAATTGGATGCGTTGTGTTAGGCATAAGAAAGTTTTCTTTATCGTAATTGTTACTAAATGTTATTCTTACTAGGTTATAAATGTGGTGATTAAATGGCAGTAGAGGTGCTGCTACCACCTTGCTTTGAGAACATCTTCCCTTCAAGTCAAAGTAAAGGGAAGATATGTTAAAGTTCTCTGAACTTGTCTAGCAAAACTAATTCAGCCTTGGGTGATCATTCCTGGTGATAGGGCACATTTCATGACCATTACGTTATATACAGTGTTTGAGGAAGGCCAGGTTGTGATTGATTGATTGATTGATTGCTTGATTCTACTAAATGAAAACTTATTTGTGGTGTTCTCCTTGAAAGTCCGATTCAATGGGAAAAGAGTTTATTGAGACTTTGTAAGAGGAAAAGAGTGAACACATTAAATGGCAGCTAAATTGCTCTACTGCGACAATATATTACATTTGCCTCTCATTTATTTATTTCCATTGTTGAAAACAGTACTAATTTAGGTCAGTGGTCATTTCTTGGGAAATTTGTTAGTTGATATTGTTAAGTAAAGTTCTTAAAACCTGCAAACATTCATTTTCAATGCTAATTCATTAAAAGCAGTAGACCCCAGGTGAAAAACTGGGTTAGTATAGTCTGACCACCTCTGCAATGCAGTCTGTAAGACCTGTTTGAAATACTGTTTAAGACGTGATTTTTTTTTTCCAGGTAAAGCATCAGCTCTCTTTGTTACATTGCTCCAGTAATTTATTACATTGCTCCTGGGATTTGTTACAAACTGGTGCTTTGTTTCTTGTCTAAATATTTTCAGTTTCAACCTCCAGCTTTTACCACTTCTGTCTCTAGATTTCAACAGACAGATGTTTAATCTCAGAAACTGCAACTATTGGTAGTTTTCTTTCTGCATCCTTTCCTCTCTCAGTACTTTGAAGTTGGTATGTCAGTGAGAATTCAAGTTGTGATGTGTTCTGTTGCTTTTAGGGACCAATGTTAGCCATAGTTTTAATGTATAAAAATATAGCTTATACTGAAATGCCATTGCATGATTTGTTTTTCAGAAGGCAGTATATCATTCCTGTTAGTAAACAAAGGAGAAAAGCAATTGTTAAATTGCATTCCTTACAACCCCCATGCCAGTACTAAAAGTATGCTAAAATTTAATCAACGTGTACATAATAACTTCTCATTGACACTGCCATCAGAGCCCAATACAGCTCCCTACATGTGCCTTTACTTTCTGACAGTGCTTCAGGGCTGCTTTCCTCCTTTCTTGTCCCTTGCTATATTTTCTCTTTTGCTCATGGTAAGTGTGCAGTGAGATTTACTCATTGTTTTTTGTAGAATGGACCAGTTTGTTAGGAAGCTCTGAGGAATGTGTGGTAACCCGTTGCCTGGCAGTTCATGTACTTCTTTCAGGCTGCAAACAAGTTCTGTATTGTTGGTTATAATATGAAAACAAGTGAGAGACAGTTGTGGAAAACCTGTGTCCTGTTAAGCAGAGGGAGTTCACCATTGGGAGCTTCTCCGCTGGGGCTGTGAAATGTTCTTAGATTAAAAACTACCAGTTTATGAGACTTGGTGCTGCTGCTGTTCTTTCTCCTTGCTCTTGTAAAAATTGACCCAAGCAGGCAGAGCAGACCATGTTTGCATTTTTTGATGGGACCACTGAGGGTAGAGCAGTGTTGCCAAGCCTGGCACTGGAGAAAGATTGCAACTAGACCAGCAGTGTCAGTGGGATTCACTTCTGTAGCTCCAAACAACTGGGCATCTGTGAACAGCAAAAAGCTGTACGGAAAAAAAATCTGTTTTGGAGATAAATAGAAAAGAGCTCTCATTGCATGGGAATTAATTAATGGTGGCATGGACTGGTTAGAAGTCTATTTGTTGCACATTATTCCTTAAAGATGCAATTTTATAAGTAGAGTTTTATAAATGGACAACACAGAGGCAACTTAATGAAATGGGGAAGAACAGCAGCTTACACCAGGAGGTTTAGTCAGACTGCTGGGCCAGTAAAGTTGAATAACTCTGTAACTCATGGCTCAGGCAAGGGACTCTCAGAGCACAGTCATCTAATGATAGTTTTCTCAAGGTGGGAAATATTTTCTGGATTATAAACCTTGCAAAAGTTGGATATCAAAAAATAGGAGTACAGCAGAGAGGAGAAGTGGCTATTTCAGGTGAAACGAAGGACTGAATTTTAATCACCTGATAAAGACAGATAGTACTGATTTATTATTGCTGGCTATAAATGTGTCCCCTCCTTCTTTTTATCCTCTGTAATAAAATTGACCATGATTCAAATCCTTTTCTCTCTTGCTTTTCCTTTTTTTTCTCTCAACTGAAGAAGTAGAAGAAGTAATGCCTTGAGTACGCTAGGTGCAGGAAAATAATGCTTTTTCTTCATCTTTTACATACAAATGTTTTGGAAAACCTGTAGACACCTAAACTCTGTATTTCTTGTGCCACTGCTGAAAAATCTATTGTCTTAGTTACTTGTATAATATATGGCAATTACTAAAATTTCTCAACATTATAGAAATGCAAAATAGTTTGGGTTTGTTGCAAGTATGAAGAAAGTAATGATTTAGTAAATTCACAGACTGTCTTGACAGTAGTATAGCACTCTTGTTACTGTGATGTTCCTGAGCCACAGTTTTGATGGCATTTAATGCTAGTAAGTGTTTAGTTATTTCTAAGACTCAGTGGACTTTATTGTTGCTAGTGCTGTGTTATGAAAGTTCAACCTGCGTCTTGACAGAGCAGCCAAGAAGTTTTGGTACATGGCTGATGAGGAAGACAATTTCATTCATTTAGTTTCTACTTAATTCTGCAATGAGGGGTAGCCACAGTGTCGTACAATGTTTATATAGATGTAATTTATGCAAACTGTAATTGTCATTTTTACAGTTGTGTTATCATATGTGGGGCCTGTGAGTTTTACTGGGAAGGACAGCATATTATGATTTCAAACTAATACTAAAAATTGAGAGCTTGCTTTTCATGATTTTCATTGTGTAGATTTCTACGCTTGTTTTGGAAGCTCTTCTGAAATCACAAAATAGAAATAATGTAGAGATGTGTTGTGTACTGTTTTATGAAATGTCATACCTTAATGTAATAAAATATTTTAATGTGTTAATTTTTCAACTAGAAACGTCTGAAAGCAGCTGAAGCAGAAAGTAAATTGAAACAAGTGTACATCCCTACCTAGTGAGTATAAGAACTAAGTCATTTTTTTGAATAATACACAGGTAAAATTGAAAGAGTAACATGCATGGTTTTTTCCTAGGCATCTCTCTAATGGTTACTTTCACTGGATTTGTTATATGCAGAGATATAATCCAAAAACACCAGAAACTCTTAAGTGCAACCTTCTTACTTTACTGGTCTTTGTTTTTGACCTGCAATCTTTATGTCTGGAATAAGAAGTTTTACAAAGGCTGATCAAGTGCTACCTGTGGACTGTTCAGATGCAAGAAGAGCCTATTAATTTAAAAAGCAGTTTTTCTAAAACAATACCTTCCAAATCCCCATAGCACAGCACTTCATATTTGCGTAAATGCAATATTTCAAAGTAGAAGCAGTTGTTAATGTAGTTACATAAAATAAAATCAGATCATTTCCCATTACAATTTTATCTGGCTGATAAAATCTGGTCTTCATCTAGAGACAAGAGATGTTCTGGTTCTAAATGAAAGGTAGCACACAGCCCCAGATCTTCTATCTTTGACCACATGCTATTAATGCAATCTTGTTTTCTTCTGAGGGGTTTTTGATCTGTATTTCTTTTAGATTTAAACTGGATGCTATATCTGCTTCTGTTAACATGTGGTTTGCAGAAAAAAAGATAAAATCCCTCCTTCATATTCATAATTTCCTCAATATTATGACAAGAGAAAGGTTTACAAATCACTTTTTTCTAAGCTTTCTGCGGGTATATTCAGTTTACTTATATATGAACTTCCCATTGTTGTGAGTGTTTGTATAACAGAAGAATGTAATAACAAAGGAAATACTTTGCAAAGATTTTTGATGCCTTGTATAAATTACATAGAATAGAGTTTCATTTCCATATTTCATACTGGCTTTTCTCTCTTAAACAGATATAACAGTGAAAGCAACCTGTTAAATTAATTATTTTAATCTTATCTCAGAACAAATTTTGTGAGTTTTGAAGCTCCCATCTCTAATAAGTCACACTGTTTAAAAAAAAAGCTAGAAATTCTAGTATGAGTGTTCCCTAATCTTCTCAGATGCTTTAGGAAAACCAGAAGGTGCTCGGTCTTTACATTATGCTTTTCAATTTAATTTCCTTGGTCCATGTGGACAATTATGGATTTTTAATATGTTCACAGTAGGTACCAGCTGTTTTGGATGACAAAATGTGTTTCAAAGTGTGGGATTTTTGCATTTTTATCTTACTGCCTGTCTTTTGCCTCCATTTCAAAACAAAATTCCTAGTCAACAATAGGAGGATGGTAGGACCTCTCAAGGCTTTGATATCTGTGGTGGTCAAGGGATTGCTAAATGCTCTGCTTCAAGACTAATTTATTGCATTTGAAATCTGAGTAGAATTGATTCTCAGAGCTGAGTACCTTTTTGAACTTGATCATTAGGTATTTCCTGTAATTGCAAGGTTCTGTCCTTAATTCCAGAGAGTCCCTTTCAATTCATGGCTTTTCTGAAAGGTAACTAAGCAACAGATCATAATGTGGAAGACTTAATTGTCTTTCAAGCTCTTCTCGTGTACCTTGAGCCCAGGATAAAGAATATGTGGAAATTGTAAAATTGTCTCTTGCTGATACAGTGAAAAAGGAGAAGGCAGGAGACAGACTTGTTGGCATTTGAAATAGAGACTTGATACAGCAAAGGTTTCTTCAATTGTCATTTTAGCTTTTCTTGATTATATTTTATGCTACCTAAAATGACAAATAATTATCTCAGGAATCAATGTATCCAGCCTTGTATTGTATTGAGGGTAATTAAGGCTCACAAAGTTGAAACTCTGGAAATATTGCATTTAATCTAATGAGGAGTATATTAATGGTCTCTGAATTAATTGACCTATAAAGTCCTATTTCACTGAAGTATTAGAAGTTACACTAATTACAAGAATGATATGGTATAATAATATTAAAAAGCTAAACAGAAATATCAAAAAAACAGTTAGTTAGCCTTCTCAGAGAGGAACCTGTTTAGAAGAGAACTGAGACAGAACAACCTGATATATGGGTGAGTTTTGCCATGGTTATAAGACATTTGTATTATTGTGCGTACTTCTTTTTCAGACAGGAGGCTGTTTGACCCTTAGCTGGGATCAACAACCTTGTAGGATTACAGGCACTGTTGCTCCTCTTGTTATACTTCACTCAAAGTCCATCCTCGGCTTATGAACCTTATCTGTTGACTAGAACCACCTTCTTAAATTCCATGCTGTGTCAGACTTTTGTTAATGCTTTGACCTTGAGACGTGGTCTTTTATGAGCTTGCCAAGTAGCTTAGACCATGTGAGCACACTAAAAGCTGTAAATTGGAGTATCAGAGCAGCTCTTAACATAGCAAGTGTCTGACAATTCTGAAAATAATAGAGTACAAAAATTACACTTGTTGTTAAGAGAAGATTTTATAGATGTTGTCAGCACACGTCAGAATTCCAGAATTAGATTGTTTTTCTTCATGTTGACTAACCAGTTAATAAAACTACCTTTTTTTTTTCCAACTTCTTAAAAAAATTATTTAAAGCAATAAACCAAATCCCAATCAAATATCCAGCAACAATGGGAAACCTGCTGCAGTCAACGGAGCAATGGGAGCCTCTTACCAGGCACAAGCCACAGCAATAGGTCGGGCTTGTGAAAGCTGCTATAGTAAGTAAATATATTTTTTAATGACTCAAGAGTTTGGGTTAATCTTAATATGTGCTGTTAAAAAAAAAGGTATGTATTTTTGTTAGCATGTGACAGAGGATAATTTGCAATTGCTCTTCTGGCAGAAATATCTTTAAAGTTAGAGCTACCTTCAGTATATTAATTAAAGTATTCAAATTTCTTTATGATTTATTTATTAACAATTCATAAAGCACAGAAAGTCTAAGTAGTATAATATGATGGCATTGATCTATTATTCCTTTACCTTCACAAAGCTAGATTCAGATTTATTTTTGGTTTTCCTTTAAGGCTGCATGGTTTTTGAGCTGTTTTTTTTTTTTTTTTCCTTCAAATGGTTTTGGGGTGTTTTACTTCCCTCTGTTGTTAGGGAACATGGGGAGGACTGTTGTTTCTTTCTAGTATTTTGTGTGCTTCTGATAATTTTTGTTGGACTTAGCAGCCCTCAACAGAGGTTATATGAGAGCAGATATAAAATCCAACTTAATTAGCCTGTCTTCCAGGGTAAGATTAGAAATAGTGGGTTTTTTGTTTTGTTTTTTTTTCTAGCAGTCCTCTGGGAGAAAATCTCAGCAATACGAAGTCCCTGGTCTGAAATTCATTATAAAAGCATTTCCAAAATTTCCATTTGGAGTTGACCTCTGTGGTGCTTTTGTAAAAAAATAAAGCAACAAACAATTCAAGTTCTTACTTTCTCTGTCAAATAGATATCAATATTTATCAAATATATCAATATTTATATATCAATATATTTTATATATCAATATTTATTAATATATATCAAATATTTATCCATACAATGCTCTGCTATTGCCACATGTTATGGCCATATATAGTCATCTATTACAGCATTTGGATTGATTGTAGTGAATGTAGCATGCACCAGTTCACCTGTGCTGCTTTCTCCTCCTTAGCTCCACAGTCTCACCAATGGTATTCTTGGGGCCCTCCTAATATGCAATGTAGGTTGTGTGCATCTTGCTGGATTTATTGGAAGAAATATGGTGGCCTGAAAATGCCCACACAGACAGATGAAGATAAGCTGTCTTCCAGCCAACCTACAGAGGTAGGATTGTGTAGACAAACTTTTCTGAAACAAAACATGGGGCTTTCACAAGACTGCTGTGATTTGATTATTTAATGGAATGGGTTTTTTTATGTAACTATTCAAATTTGGCATTACACAACTCAGTTTATTAATTCTTTTTCTGTGTTAAATAGAAGTGTACAGTGCTCAGGCCTTGCCGTACCTTTGACTACTTCTTGTATAAACAAGCATGTGCTTCCTGCATTTTTGGTGTACAAATGTCATTTTGTCAGTCAAATGGTGTGTTACCTCTGAAATGTTAAATCTACTATACAATATCTCATTTAAGTTGGCATTATATATCCATTCTCAATAGAGTTGTCTGCTCTGTGGCTTCCTGCATAGGCCTGTTTTTTGTAAAGTGCTTAGACATGTTATTTACTTATTCCTGTGAGTTCTACACCAGATTAACAGCAAGAGTAGGAAGACTTTTTCTTTTTTTTCCCCTGTAGTGTCTGTCTTTTACAGACACTACATTCTTTTTTGCTTAAGCAAATTTTGGACCTTATGATTTTGTCTCTTTGAGTTCCGATGCTTCCTGATTAGACCTAACATAGGTTGAAGAAAAAGAAGTCACAATTGTTGATGGTTTTTGAACACAGCATTAAAACAATGCTGTAACAGTGGAAACCAAATTATACCTCAACTAATTTAAGTCACATTTCTTCGTATGCACACACATTCCACAATCCATATTCTGTTTCTGGCAATCTCTCTTTCTGTGGAGTCATTACAGTGATCTTACCTGCATTGTCATTGTCATGTTCTTGCTCTAGAAAAGGCAAAAAAGAAAAAAAATGTTTTGTAGTTTTTTTCCTGTACTATCATCTGGTGACCTGTTCTCAGTGCACTCTGTAGATTTTAATGTTATAACTAAATAGTCTCTCTTTTCCTGCAAAGGTCCTGAATCCTTTTCTAAGGTTATCTTGAATTTTGGGGATGTTTGGGCGCAGTGGCTCAGATGTGTGTTACCGCTCTGTGTTCCCTCCTGCAGGAGTCGCATGTCCGAACTCACCTGTCCCGGCAGGCCACGCAGGGCACCCCGGTCCGTAACACGGGCAGTCCCAAGTCGGCGGTGAAAACACGGCAGGCTTTCTTTCTGCACACCACGTGCTGGACAAAACTGGCCCGTCAGGTCTGCAAAAATACCCTCCGGCTGCGGCAGGCAGCGCGACGTCCCTTTGTCCCTATTAACTGTGCTGCCATTAAGGCAGAATGTAAGATGTTTTTCTAATTCTTAGTTCTATGTGCTGTGCTTCCCACCCATTTTTGTCTTTTAATTTTATTTTCTTTTTCAATAAACATTTCTTGTCTATACGCTTTTGCTTTTCATTTTTTTTTTTCGTTTGTCCAGCATATTACCGACACATTGGATGAAGTCTGGTTGCCTTGAACAGATCTTAGGCTGTGAGAACATTTCAAATTAATTAAAAAGGGGATAACTATTACCTCATTCACTTTCAAAAATTGACATTAACAAAAATGGGGGGCAGGAAGGGAAAATCAGTGCCACAACATACATCCTTCCTACTAGGCAGCATGAAAGAAGTGTGCTTTTCTGTTGGTTTTTCAATTTGTTTGCTGAGCAGAACCTATAGATCTGTACATATTGTACTTTTTTTCAGTGGGGTTGGTCAAAGAATCAGGAGCTGGGGTTTCATAATAATTTAAATGTGGTGTGCAATACAGTCCTTTGTGACAATCAGATGGTGGTGATAGCCATGTTTATTATTACATCATAGTTGCATAATTTTGGTTTTTTCTGTTTCAGTTTTAAATTTTAATTCTAAATAAAATTCTGTATTATGCTTGGTCTTTTTGTAGCCAAAATATAAAGACTTGATGAATTTCTAGTACTGTGACAAAAGGCTATGAGTTTTTGTAGATAGTGACAGTAAGTCTCTTCACCTGCATATGTGTGCAAATTCTGCTGCAAAGTCACTGAATATTTCAACAGCTTTTGTACCTGCACTGGGCACATTGTTTCACTGCTATCACTGGCTGGCCATGTTTCCCAGTCTTCCACAGATACCGTTCTTGGAGCAGATGCTTGGTATTCCAGGATAAGGCATGCTGGCTCATTGTAGTGTCAATTGTATTAGAGTTGAAGAGAACTTTTAAGATCATTAGATGTGGGGTTTATAAATGTGTTCATTAGATTAACACTAAATGTTTTCCCAGCATACTTATCTGGGATGCAGATGATGTCTGCATTGTTTATAAGAAATTTACTCCACGGAGGCTTAAAATCTGATTTTGAGTAATTATTTCCCCTTTATGTACTTCAAGACCAGCCATTATGTATATGCAAACTCTTCACCTACTTCAGCAGTACTCCAAAATTTGCTGAATGCTTCTGTTCATTGTCCTTGTCTAAGTTTTTAGTTGTTCTTTTGGCCGTTTTCTTTCTTCTTTTAAATCTATGAAAGTCAGGAACAACTTTCAGACTTCAGGAAACCTGTGTGTTGACTGTGAGAATAAAATGAGTTGTTCTTCATGGAAGAAGTATGTCTAAAGATGGATTAAGATTATATTTTTAATCCTCAGTCAAAAATAGAGGTTACTTTCTGAGACAAAGGTATTGTACCTTTTAATTTATGTTTCTGCTGAATCATGGAGGAAAATTCAAAAGTTCACTTGAACCTTATATCTTTTTATCCATATCCGTGTTTTTTCTCACTCACTGCAGTAAAAAAAAAAATCAAAAGATGAAACTTTTGTTTAAGGAGAAGAAAAAACAGAAGAAAAAAAGTTTCATCCAACTGTTAATTATTATACTAGAACTCGTGTTCAGCCTTTAAAGAGAGAAGTGAAAAGCTGAGCTTTTCAGCAGGAAATAGTCATTCTTGCTTCAACTGGCAGTGCTGTGAGTGTTTTCTCTTTGCTTCTTTCAGTGCAGGAGTTCTACATCAGATTAACAGCAAGAGTAGAAAGACTTTTCTTTTTTTCCCCCTGTAGTGTCTGTCTTTCATGATTTTGCTTAAGCAAATTTTGGACCTTATGATTTTGTCTCTTTGAGTTCCGATGCTTCCTGATTAGACCTAACATAGGTTGAAGAAAAAGAAGTCACAATTGTTGATGGGTTTTGAACACAGCATTAAAACAACATTCTAATGAAGGGAACCAAATTATACCTCAACTAATTTAAGTCACATTTCCTCGTACACACACACACATCCAGAATCCATGTTCTGTTTCTGGCAATCTCTCTTTCTGTGGAGTCATTACAGTGATCTTACCTGCATTGTCATTGTCATATTCTTGCTCTAGTAAAGGCAAAAAAGTAAAAAAAAAAAAAAAAAAAAAAAGTTTTGTAGTTTTTTTTCCTGTACTATCATCTGGTGACCTGTTCTCAGTGCACTCTGTAGATTTTAATGTTATAACTAAATAGTCTCTCTTTTCCTGTGAATGCCCTGAATCCTTTTCTAAGGTTATCTTGAATTTTTTTTTTTTTTAATTTTTAAACTAGATCCTTAATTAGCAGTAATGATTTCCTATGCTGGATCCACTGAGTAATTACAGTACTGAATGAATATCTGTCTTGGTGTTAGAAATGTTACAGTCATGCTTAGCTAATAACCTGGCCAGATTACCAGGTCACCCATGATGTGACATGACATGAGATGGTTACAGTGTCCAAGAACTGATTTGGAATTTGTTTTCTATGTTGGTTTGCTGAAACTTGAATCTAATGACTGATTATATGCTTTGTCAGACTCACCTGACTCTGTGTGTGCCAAACCAGTTCTTGAAAATGTAACTGCATTTCCCAATATATTGCATTAGGCATCATAACAACACACAGAAACCATAAAATCTGAAGACAGAAGGATTGGTGGGGCACTTATCCCAGCTGCATACCAGGTTTTATGTCTGCTTAGTCTTGTGCAATTTGTTGAAGTGCCAGGTTTTAAATAAAACTGATTCCCAGATCTGAGAAAGACTGTCTGAACAAGTGTCTCAGAGCTCAGTCATAAAATAAATTAGTTTTTGCATTCCACCTGTGTACCTGGATGCATCTGCAGGTACTTCTTGTGTCTTAGAGGAGCATGGAAGCCTCTGGGAATGATAACCTAAGGCCCAAGCATCTTTTAGGTGAAAACCAGTTTTTGACAGAATATTTTCTCCTATTGAACGTCCACCCACATCCTCTCCCTCAGCCCATTATATCCACTGGCAGAAAACAAGGTCCTATTCTGTGTTCTTTATTCCTTCAGATAGTGCAGAGAATTAGATTTTCCTCATTAATGAAGCTTGTAGCATGACCCCTGCTCAGATGCCAGCAGGAGGTAGTGGAGAGGATGCATTTACATCCCAGTTCAATCTCAGGATGGCCACCAGGAGGTTGAGAAGGCACAGAACCTCCTGCTAGGAGCACAGCCCATCATGGAAAGCTCAAACTTTGTTCTGTCTGAGCTTAATAGACTCACTGTGGTTGGTGACAATAAACTTGTCTGATGGTTCTTCAGGAATAATTAGAATTGGTAAACTGCTTTGGTAAGATTAAATTGTCGTGGTCTCAATCTCATGCCCTACCTCCTTTTTAGTTTGAATATATTGCATTTTTTTTTTTTTTTAGAAAGTTAAGCATGAACATCCTGTCTGGGGAAGGTCTCTTAATTAGAGAAAAGCAAAGTGAACATTCTTCTCAGCAGTCACTGGCAAGACTGGAGCTGTTTGCAGCTCATAGGCAGGTTGATAAATGCCTGGCAGTGAGCCATGTGTCTGTAAACATTATTGCTTCAGCACAGGGAGACTTTTGAGGGATTTTTTTTTTTCCATTGCTTGGCTATAGCTTTATCACTATAACTATATATATTAATTATAGTCATTTAGATCTGGATGTCATATAGTAATTTACATGCTGTCTGTGTAGACATGATTGTCAAAATGTTTTCAGTGCATGGTAATATATTATCTGTATAATATATGTATAGTTATCTGGAAATGGGTGTACTGATCATGATGAAAATCTATTATACATTTAAATCCTCAGATTTATTAACAAATGTGGTACATAGTACTTGCTAGTGACCTAGTTTGATGAAACAAAGACAAGTGAAAAGAGCAGAATATGCAAAATGTTACTGATTTGTCTTCCTAAGCATAAAGTTTGCATTTTACTGATATAAAACTACCCATTCATTGGAATTGAGTAACATTTATGGGTATTGGTTCACAAACTATGTTTTGCATCCTTGATTTTGATAGCTATGGAAGAGCTTTTAACTGTATCTAGGATGAAAATATTTTCTCTTTTGTTATCTTTGAATACAATTTGTGTCAGATTTTAATAGCCAGAAAAATAATTGACAGAGCATATTATTTTTTCCAAAGTTTCTAAGAATACAGTTCAGGGAGTACAGTAGATTCATTAGATGATCTGCATTTTTACAGAGATATGATGAAATGTCAAAGAGAAATAACTTGCTAATGAGAATCTCTCTAAGCTTAAGAAATCTAGTTTTTTAAAAAGGAAATAATTAGAAAATACTTTAATGTCTAAAAGCACCGCCTCATTTGTTATCATCTTCTTGGCATTACTGATTTCATTCACCTCTGTAATGCCCACATCAGTCATCATGCTTGGCAGCTTTAAAGCCTCATAAAAAATGTGTTTCACACTCTGGTTGGTAATGTTATTTCCTAGAATTTTTCTAGTCGTGCTATATCCTCTTTAGGGTTATGGTGCCCCAAATTATGTGCACTTCAAGATACAGATTTCCCATAATTTTAGTAAGTCATGATTTCTATTTTCCTATCATCATGATTTCTAACATTCTGATTTTGATTTCTTTTTAGTATTGTCTAGATATTTTTAGAAAGCTGTTGATGCTGACTCCATGAATACTCTTCTGCTTTGTGATGGTGTAGGAGCTATCATTATATCTATATATTGCAGTGATTTTACCCCTTCAGAATTCATTTACATGCATCGCTTGATGCTGCTCCTGTCCTTTGCTATCAGTTTTAGCTTTGATTATGCTCAGAAATTTCTTATCAGGAAATTTTAACTCTCTAATCACCTCTTTTGCTGCCATTTTATATGTTGAACAGCACAGATCATTTGGGGATTACGTAGATAATTAATTTTAATAAGGTGCTAATTCCTGAAAAAGCCTCTTTTACCTTGCAACAGCAGGACAGCAGAGGTCTTTGGTGACACAGTTTGGTAAAAGCTCTTTGAAATGCCAGATTGGATGCCAGATCAGCTGCATGTGGGCAGGTCATGGTCTCCTCAAAGGATTCTGGCAGGCCTATGAGACTGGCGCTTACTGGTTTATAGGACATGTAAGTAGGAAGGGACGTTGGAGGTCTCTAATCCCACCTCTTGCATAAGGTTCACATGCTCATGGGCCTTTAGGCCAGATGAGCTTTTTGTACCTCCACAGATGGAGACTGCACGACTTCTCTGGGCACCTGCTCCAGTGTTTGATCAAGCTCAGAGTAAATAATCTTATCCTTGTATCTAACAATCCCCTATCTCCCAGCCTGGCTGTTGCCACAGGCAGGAACAGTTGTCTGAGAAGGGTCTGGCTCAGTGTCTCTGCTCTGCTCCTGGGAGGCTGCAGGTGCCAGCCAGGTGTCCCCTTGTCCTTCCCATCCCAAGGCTGCCCAGACCCAGTTTCCCCAGGCCCTGCTTGTCCGGTGTTCAAACACCCAATCCATCAGCTGGCCCTGCTCCCGTGTGCCTGTATCTCTTCTGTGGTGGGGACCCCAGAGCTGGACACGGGCTCTGGTGGTGTTTGTCATGGATCAGGGGGAGAGGTGACCTCCCCCCTTGCCCTGCCAGGGCGCGTGTGCTCGTGAGGCCAACGCGCCATCATCCTTCCTGCTGCAAGGACACACCGCCGACTAATGAGAACACACAAAACTTGTTTTCCCTTCCAAGGTCTTTGTTGGTTCCCTTGATGTTTCCAAATTTAACCATGTGCCTCTATTAATAATGCAACCTTCTGCCACTCTGCAGACCTACTTAATGAAGAATGTTATCACATTTGCCCTGTTTTTGTTCTCTTGAAACAAGAACATTTAAGTGTTCATTAAACACCAGCAGCGTATTTGCTCAGCAGTTTGGGTGAATTCCACGTGGTCCTAGTAACTTGGTTCTACTAATGAAGTTTGTTTTGAAATATTTCCTATGGACACTTCAATGTGACACAGTTCTCATACTTTCCTTGTAAAAGTGTTTTGGAAGTGAGCTTCTTTAAGTGCTTCTGCAATGAACAGGATACAAGGAATGCATTCGGCTTTTCTGCTGTGCCTTTATCTTTCTTGTCTATTTTTCTTACACCCTCATAATCTATTGCTACAGACACCAACACACTTTCTGGGTTTGCTATGTTTGAAAAATATACTAAAAAATATCGGATTCCTTCTTGTTATAAATGTATTTTTTCTCATAGCTTCCACTATTTCACTGATCTTACTAAGATTTGTATTGCTTGTATAAAAGATCATATCTGATTTTAGTACTTGCTTTAAATTTTGGGAGTTTTGATAACTTCCTACTCAAATTTTATCCTCTGGTTTTACACTTGAGGATGATGCACAATACAACTTCTGTGTTTTTCTCTGTGTTCTGCATAAGGATCGTAAACTTTATTATAGTTTTTATGGGAGCACCTTATTGTGGATCAAAGTTTGCTGCTGTTAAACATACTTTACTGTTTCAATAGATAGGTGTGCTTTGGAATACTCACCTTTGATGAACATGCTTTATCTCAAGCATGAAAATTGTGCTCTCCTTGCAGTATGTATTCCCAGTCAGCATATAAATACCACACCATGATTCAGTATCTTTTTTTACAGTGAAGACACGTAGATGGAAAATTTTCTTGCTAATTACTTCTTAGGTGATGCCTGGCTGTTCTCAAAGTAGCTATAAAATACTGTAGAGCCTCTACTTATTTTACTGAGGCAGTCAGTGGAGACACATCATTCTGCTCCACCACTTAAAATATTTCAGGTGTTTTGCAATATTAAAAATATTCCAGGCACCAGGGTTGTGCTTTTTGTTTTTTTTTTTTCCTGAACTCAGTGTGTTTTGTGATTAAGAAAAAATAACAAAGTACTTCATGTACTCAGCATTAGGGCTCTGGAACCTTTGAAACCCGTTGGTATTTCCAGAATTTTAGGTAGGTTCCCTAATCTATTAAAGTAAGTTGTGCTTTGCTGCACTGAAAACATCTTCTTGAACATCTGAAATACTTATTCCAGTCATTGCTGTGCATTCATGATCTTCATGATTTTTGCACAGATCTATATTAGAATCCATAAGGGAATTTTAAATTCTTCTACATGGTGTCTTACCCTCTTCCTGTTACTGTTTACTCTGACTCATGTGCTGGAATGAAGCAAACAGGAAGAGTTTGGTGAAATACAGGGAGGAGTTGCAATTCTAATCTATTTATAATGTGTCCCTTTTGTAAAACTTGTAGGTAGGTAGTTGTGGGAAGTTATTCCATTTGAGAGAGCTCCCAATCTATATAATCACTGTATTAATCCAATTTTGTCCAGAGCACAATACCTGTATTCTAGGGATACTGGAAGCTCTCTATAGGGGTTTTTATGTGCATTTGGAAGACAGATAACCCAATAATTCTGAATAATTGAAAAAAACCATGGTCTGTTTCTAGTCATCTTGAAATTATTTACTGAAACCTGGTGCCTTGTGAATTTTTGCCTTAAGTTGACTGACTTCTTTGTCTAAGCATGAACCTCTTTATGTTAACCCTTTGTGTTTGGGACACGTGAATGGAATCTCTGCTTCAAATGGAATCTGTGTGTTCACAGTGGCAGCAGGAAATTTAGGGCAGTTGCTGTGCTGCTGTTTTTCATGTACTGAGCAGAAAGTTACAGTATTTGAGACCTTTGAGCTCTGTAACACTTGGTTACAACTGACCATTTTGTTGAAAAGTTTACAGTGAAGAGTTGTATGACAAAAAGCAGTAGCCCCAGCTTTAAATCCTTAACATGTATTGCCCCATTTAGAGACAGAGAAGCTTGTAGAAAACAAAAAAATAATTAAATGTAAATAATATTTAATAGCCCAAACTTCATTTTTTAGTATTCATATTTGCATCTGTGTTCCATCTGCCTGGCTATCTCCAGAAAGACTTTATAAGCAAAAACCACAATCTAACTGGTGTTAAAACTTACATTAACTTAAAAGAAAGCATAATATCACTTACGTGAAAGAGGACATGTCCTGCCTTCAAATATTCATGATTAGAAGTATTGATGATAAAAAGGAGAATCTAAAAGGTGGGCTAAAAGAAAAAAAGAAATTTGTGTTTAAAATGCAAGTCAGAAACTGGTTGGTGTGTCCTAAATCTGTTTGTAATAGTAAAATATTTAAACTGAGTTTTATTCTTTAAAATTCTCAGATGCAGATCGACATTGTGAACTTGCTGGGAATCCTCTGAAGATAAAAAGCACCAGAAAACCACTGTCATGTATCATTGGGTATTTAGGTGCGTATCTGCCTCCGGAGAATCACAAACCAAACAAATGTTCAGTGTGTACTGAAGCTTCATAATCTGGTATGCACAGAAAGAGAGATTAATGCTTTTAGTAACATGAAAAAAATCTGAAGTTAATAAATTAATAATAAGGGTGGTCCACTATGAGTTGCAAAACTGCATGGTTGAACTTACAGGCAGGATATAGGCAGAAGTCCTCCTGATACTGGTTTAAAGTGTCAGAGTGAAACCTGATGTACTTTAGAATGTGAAAAATAGTCTGGCTTTAAATAAAAAGAGACTACTCTAAATAAAAATGAACTGCTCAAAGAAGAGATTTTCAGTATGCTCAGGGCTGCTCTATTGTGCCCTTTGTATCCATTTGCAATACTACATTTTACTTAAAAGCAGGGGACCTCTGCCACACTAAGACACATACCTTGTAATTTGATGACCTAAGTTTAAAAGGGGCAATGGAGAAATGTAGTTCTTGAGTTCACAGCCAAGAGGACAATGAACCCATAAGTTAATGGGGAGAGGAAAAATTCTAGTAATAGTGATTGCTTGCAAGGAGCCATCAGTGACTGTTAAATATTTGCACAGTCATATAAGAATTGTGGTAACCCAGAGTCTGTTAATCCTCAAATGATTATTGAAATCCATCCATTCACCAGAGAAGCAGTGAATAATTCTGCTGTGCATTAATCCTCTTCTACAGAAGTAAACTCTACAGCTGAGTGTAGAGCTTAGTCTAGATGTTTTGCTTGTAATTTCAGTCCCCAAGAGGTTTTTCTTTTGTACTAGATCAAAGTAAACAGTAAGTGCCTTGCCTTACTGAAATAGAAATCAGTTATGAATGTAGTTACAACTGCTCTTCCAGGACATCAGCTTTGTCAAAATACTAATTTCAAGAATGTAAGTAATGAAGAATTAATGCCATTCTCACTGAATTTTGATTCCTCCTGCCCTGGAGTTTAAGAAAAAAGCCAGGGATAGTTCCCTACAGATATCTCAGCTGTGTGTGTTATGTGTGTTGAAAGGACTACTTTGGTTGACTTGGTGGAGTTGTGGTTGTGAGGGGAAAGCTGGACAGGGGATGGTTCATCCAGCTGACCTGTCTGTGCATCTAAAGAGGAAATGGTAATGTGGGTAAACTTGGCTTTGAGGAGTTGTCTTGACCCCTCTGGGAGTCTTGTCTGTAGGTTTAATGTGAGTAAATGGATGAATAGTGTCAGGCAGCATTTTGTGAACTTACATGAAGGTCTGGTAGAAGATTACCAGTGCTAAAATATGCCAGGTATCTGTAGAGTCTGCTTAGAATTTGGCTGTATGGGAAGTAACAGTATCTCATTACTGCTGAGGAGAATAATGTGTGTTATGGGGATATGAAGTGAACTTAGTGCAGCTGATTACATTCATCTGAATTAGCTTTATAGGGATGGCTAGAAAATGTCTTTGCCATGTAGCTTGGTAAAATTTTTTAGTTTAGTTTGTGATCTTTTTTGTTTATTTGGGATTTTTGCAGTTTCAATAAATCTTGCATTATTTTTCTCATAAAAATTATTATTATATATCATGTCATAACTTGTATAGGAGGCATTTATTTTCTTTCTAAGATTCATGCTGTGCCATTCTCACAGATATTTATTGGCATATGATTAACAGTGTGTCAGGGCACTACTGTTTTCAACCTTTCTGGTAAGGCAGGGAGGATTTCAGTGCTCTTCACATCCTGGGTCCTCACTTCCCTTTACCCTTGTTCTGCATCTTGGCTGCAGGTTCCACAGGTGAGGTAGGAAAAGCATTAAAATTAGGCCTTGTCCTCTCAAGAGCAGGGGCCAATCCCCTGCAATCTCATCAGTCATCACTGTGCTCCCTAAAACAAAGCTGCTATGGTGAACTCCTGGCTAATTAAATATCCTATATTACCTCCTAGTCATGAGGAAACCAGGCTAGCACTCCAGCTGGGATACATGTTGAGGAGATGAGGTGAGAGAAAGGTGTGGCTGCCTTAGCCCCTCTGGAATCCAGGATGTTTATTGAGGTGATTTGATAGAAGACTTCAGCTTCTCTTTGTTTACTTTGGGTTTTTTCTTTTTTTACCCTACTGTCATATTGGAAAAGGAAGAAGTTTTTAATGTTTTTATTGTTATTTACTTGCTT
This sequence comes from Peucedramus taeniatus, assembly GCA_013400575.1. NCBI lineage: Eukaryota > Metazoa > Chordata > Aves > Passeriformes > Fringillidae > Peucedramus > Peucedramus taeniatus. Next base: position 133,353 of record WBNO01012046.1, read on the forward strand.
GAGGCTGAAATCTGATCCTATAAAATGGGGTCCTAATATGTTTTTGAAATATTATCTCTTGCTCCTATTTTATTTTTATTTCAGAATGTGGCTGACTGGTTATTTGTTACTGGTCATGGGATAATTTGAATGCTATAGTCAGTTCTCTGAGTTAGAACAAGGTGCAACTGGCTAGAAGATTTTCAGTGAAGTGCTAGGCACTAGAACGAGGATAAGAGCAGCAGGAATTAAACGATTTTGATTACTGTTATTCCATAATACAATTATTTGAAGGGATAATAGGCAAAACTCCTGAAATGCCTCATTACTCTGCTTGGGTATGATGAGGCAGCTTGTTATAAAGTGCTGATCTAAAACATGAAAATATTTGAAGCAAGTCTATATGTAGAGGAGGAGTGAAGTAAGATGTAAAGGTCTGCACAGGAAGGACTCAGTCCATTGGGAAGTGGTCCTGGCTGTTTTACGAAGTTCCTATCTAGAACTTAAATATAGAGCTTGGTCTTGTACCTTCCTCTACTGCAGAAAGAGAAAAGACAGCCTTTGTGGTAAACTAATGGAGGATTAGTGACTTCGGATCTGAGTACAAGTCAAAGGAAGGAAATGCTTCCTTCCTCAACTCTTTGCTCACTGTCAAAATATGAAATTGCCTCTCCTATAGGTTGCAGATGAAAGGAGGTGGAGTTCTCATATGTTGGGAGATTGTGGTTGCTGGGATTATTGTGGTTGCAGCCGAAGCTCTTTGGCAAATGAAATAATATTTTAATGTTGTTAGACCTGGAAATCTACCATTTCCTTCAGAAAACTGGAAAAGATATTGCTAAATGAACATTTTAGAATGCAAATTCCAGTTACCTTCAGGAAATGGCGCAAGTGTATATATTTCAGTTTAGAGTTTTGCCTTAGCAATCAGTGGTGTTCATAACACTAAACATGCCTCTGTTCCCATTTTAGTAAAAAAGCAAAATATGAGATGCTTGTTCCCCACAACAAGAAAAGTGGGACATGCCATGAAATCTTTTCTGTGTGAAAAGCAGATGAATTCTGCAGTGAACGGCCATAAAAAGCTCTCATGTAATTAAGTGGTGGGAAATTTGGTGATGTCAAATCTACAGCTCTGCCCTGAAGTGACTGGTTACCTGTGCCTTCCCTCTCTGCTGGCCTAATACTTGCCCATGTGTTTCTCTGCCCTACTGTTTCTTACCTGGCCCTCTTGAAGCTTCTCGTGGGAGGGCGTTCATGCTTGGAGAGTGTGATTGCAAGCCCCATCCAAAGCAGTGGTGAACAATTAAGCAAAGTCCTTTCCAGTGTTAAAATTGTTGGCATTGTCTCCTCCTGGCATGCTGTTCCAGTAGAGCGCAGCCAAGGCCATGAGGCCAAGAGCTTCAGGCAGGGCAGGCAAGTACTTGGATGTCAGACTCTGGGCATTCCTTAAGGAGGAAAAACATGCTATTGCAGTGGGCTTTGACTTTATGCAGTGGTCTCTCTGTCCTGAATGACAGCCATGGATGGCAGAGGCTGGAGAGGCTCCTCCCTGGATACCTGGCCTCACTGTAGATTTTGCATCTTCTCAGCTTCTGTGCTGCATTTTATAAATAGAAAAGAAGCACTTTTCAGGAGGTGTAAACCTGGGCTGCAAATGAGAAAGTACTTAATTTTTATGTTCGGATCTCTCTTGCCTTGGGCAGCTGACTCTGCTGATCTGACTCCCAGCCCCTCTTCCCTCACCTCCTCAGCCTCTTCTGCTGCCTGGGGTCATCAGAGGGCTGCTGTAATTGGGCTGCAGGCACCTCATAACCTGCACAGTGCTGCCAGCTGGTGCCTACAGCTGTGTCAGAGGGATGGGACCTGCCCCCGGGCAGCTGACTTCCCACACAAGTCTGGGTCCACCCAAGGCTGGACACAGTTGGTGGCATTTTGAACCCAAATATGTGATGGGAGTAAGTTAATTGGTTCAGCAAATGCCTGGTGAGGGACCAGCAGACTCAGCTGAGGCTTCCTTTTGCCATGTTTATCTGGCAGATAACTGAGCAATTTCCATGCAGCTGTGTCAGCTCCAGGCAAACACAGCAGGTGCCACCCTGAAATGTGCTGGCCAGATGTGCTTCACTGCCTCTTACCCTCTTTATTCCTTTTTCTCCAAAATAATCTTGCTCCATGAAACTCTGGTATGTTTGAAGCACCCCAGTAAGAGGAAGTATGAAAGTGTTCCCACTGCAGTTTTGGGGTAGTTTTAGCTGCAGAGCCCTACAGTGTCTGGCCCCCTGACTCCTGCACCTTGTGACTTGTGTGTGGGAAGATCCCCTAAAGTTTGTTATTGTGACAAAAAATACTGAATAGCTTGAGGTATTGAGGTGGTTTCACTTCAGTAAAATGCTTTTATTTGCTTGCTTAAACCTGTGGGTGTGTAACTTCAATACAAATCTCAAAAGAGTATGAAAATATACATACACCCATTTCTGACTGTTTTGAATTTGTTAGCTCTTCAACCTCAAATCCTTACATATCTGCACTGTGGAATTGATCTTGGGTAACTAAAGTGAAATAGATCTTTCTTACTTGGAGGACCTGTGGGTAGGATGACTCGTGTTGTTCAAGGCCTGGAAACACACAAGTGCAGAAGGAACTTGCTTTTTACTGAAAATCAAAAGTAAATTTCATATGTGGAATAGATGTTTTATTTCTCTTAAAATCAAGTAGATATCATTTCTCTCTCTCTTTTGTCTCAAACAGAGATACATCCTGCTGTGAAACCCAGTGTAATCAGGTCAACACCAAGCCTTCAAAGTCCAAGTGCAAAACGACTGCTTGCACCCTCCAACCACTCTTCATTAAGTATTTTGGGGAAAAGAAACTACAGCCATCATAATGGGCTTGATGGTATGTGAAGGAATAGAAATGAAATATTCTTTAACACTCTGAATTGAAAAACTTTCTGTGAACCTGAGGGAACATTAAATGAGAGGGTACAGACTTAGAAGAATGTAAGATATGGATGGCATGTTTATAGCATCAGTGCAGTGAATAGTGGTGCCTGTTCATTAGATGAAGAGATGTTAATACCATCATCTCTTACAAAAGCTCCATTTGCCATTTTTCTTACTGATCTTGATTTACCAAAATAGGATAAGAGAAGAATAAAACAAATTTGGTGAAGGCAGAGATGCAGCGTGTTTTATTTTGGCTTTTTGCATCGCACCTTAGAAAGCCACTGTCCCTGCAGAGGAGGAAGCAAAAGGTGTGTCACAGAGGTGCAGGAGAGATTTTTTCTGTACACTGTGCAGTGCCAGAGGTGACTTTTAGGCCTGGTGTATCCAGCCACTTCATTACACCTCGGTGCAAACTGAGCAGGAGTGAAGCTGTGTGAAAAAAGCCCCAAAATAACCCAAACTAAAAAAGGATGGAAATTTGTGGGTAAGACTAACTTTTCTCAAATAATCTTTATTTTTCATCCTGAAAAGTGACTGTACATTATTGATGATTTTTTTTTTTATCTTTACCAAACAGAAAAAAATTTCAACTCTAATCGCAAACAGTTTTATGTTGTCCAAATAAGAGGAGAATCCAGCAAGTGTAATGTTTACACTTGAAGAAAATGCATGCATGCATTCCTGATATCTCTTTGTGAGATATAATGTCTGTAAGCCATAAGCTTATTTGTTCTGTAATTGAATAATGTTATTGAGGGTAGAAATCTGTCAGATGCTGGGCTCTCAAACAGACTGTTCAGGAGATGATGTTCACAAAAGAGGTGTCTGTCTGCTTTCATGCTTCACAGAATAGGTCGAAGTAGAATGGAGAGGAATTGCCTTTCAGACAAGCTCATAGAAATAATATTCCAAATAAAGGGAGAAAAACTTGATTCATTAGCTGTCATCTTCCCCATAATCGCGTTTCTCTGTCATTGCAAACACTACTTGTATACTGCAGTGAAAACACCTACTGTACATTTAATAACTCCTCGATAGGAATCATGACATCCTTTGACAAGAAGTGGTTACTGAGAATACACAGAAGAGAGGATTGCTTGCTCTTCTGCTCAGCATGCAGCTATTACACCACAGACAAACAACATTCATGGCAACACAGGCTCTTCAGGGCACCAAGGTGACACCATGGGAGAAAATATTGCAGCTGGAAGTAAATATGATATGTGCATTAGTAAGCAGAGCCATAAATGCTGACTTTCCACTGCAACCTTTGAAGGTGGAGTTCTGCATGGATGGTTCAGTAGTTGCTGCATGAGAATGTGAACAAAGGCCTCCCCTTCCACCAATGCTGGCCCTTAGACTGGACTTTCCATGTAAGCTCTGAGTGATGAATTACTTTCCCTTGGATGTAAAGATGATCACTGAATGCTTTCAGTTGGAAAAGATCTCAAAGATGAAGTCCAACCCTTAACTCAGCACTGCTGAGCCCTAAACCCAACATGCCACAACTATTAAATCCCTCCAGGGATGGTGGTGATTCAACCACTTCCCTGGGCAGCCTGTTCCACTGCTCAACAATGCTTTCAGTGAAGCAGTTTTCCCTAATATCCAACCCAAACTTTCCCTGGCATCACTTGAAGCTGTTTCCTCTTGACTTATTACTTCTCATCTGTGAGAAGAGACTGACCCCCCTCTTGCTGCTACCTGCACATTTCTCCAGCAGAGAAGGCTGCAACAGTAAGTTCAAGGTAATTATTATGATTAAACCTCTCCTTATTGTCTCTGTAAGGAGGCATGCTTGGAAATCTGTAAAATTTTTCTTCTACTTATATAGATGTTCTCCTCAAAGTAAAGAGTGTGTAAAACCAGTTGTTAGCTACGCCACTTAGTGTGTATCAGTCAGCTGTGTTAAGGCAATTTGCACAAAATAACATCTAATTTGAAAAAATAGTATTAAGAACTGCAAGTCATTGCTTCAGGAGATATTTCTGCTTTTCTGTTTCCTATGAAAAAACGGTACATGAAAGCATATATCCTAAAAAAGAAATCTGTAAATCTGTATTTTTTTTTGTGCAAAAATGACTTAGTACTAAAAATGGCTATTTTGGTTATTATTCTTGCCACTCTCTTTAATTAAAATGGGGAGTAGTGTAAATAAAATGCAATGAAAAAATAACAAACCAGTAGTAATGATACTCAACAGCACAAGTTCCATTTCTTCTGACTTAAAAGTGTCAATATTCATCATTTACCTCCTCCTGAGGTTATTGGTAAATACAAAATATATATTTTTTCTTATGTTTTATCCAGCGTCTCCTCAATACCAGATCAGCTTGAGAAGTGTTGGTTTCTGTCATTTCCCTGACCACTGTGTACTATTTGTGCAGTGAAAGGTTTTGCCAGCCCCCAGAGTTTTTGTGTTACTATAAATACATTACAAGCTTTTTTGATTCCAAAATACTATTGATTGCTGCAGGTTTGATTATATTGTATCAATTAACAGTATCCAAAAGGTCTGATATGGAGATGATGACAGATTCTGCCTTTCAGTGCATGCTTTGGTGAAATGAGCAAACAAAATGGAGTGTGAGGGACTTATATTAAATCTCATTTGCTATTTTCATAATATTCATATTATTGATGTGTAAATGTCTGCATTTTCAAGTTTACTTTTTCTCCAAAACAGATATTTGTTGTGAGAAAGCCACATAAATATATTTACTTAAGATATACAGTATTTCACAGCATTCAAATAAATGTTGCTTAGGCTTGTGGAAATATACATTTATATTACCATAATTTAAATTAATCTTACTGCCTAGATGAGTGCCTTATTTTGGCAGAATTTCTTTTTAAGCAAAATAATAATTATCTACTTTGAATATAGCAGTATATTTTGGAAATGGCACTTTTTTATGCCTCTTTGGGGAAGTGGGGGAAGATTATGAGAAACATCATTAATATTTAGTTAAGTGCTTTTAAGAGTAGTAAACAAGAATATGGTTAGCATTTCTTAGAAAAGTCTTACATTGGCTTGAGTTCTGCTTTTAGAACAAGATTCCCTTTCAGTTTTCCATGGATGCACCTCCAGAAAGGTTCTGGTACAATTGATAAATGAGCTCCCTCATTTATCTTTTCTTGATGGGGATGTTGTGCCCTGATATCTTGTTATTGTCAGTCATTGACCTGAGTGAAATTGTTTTGCTCAAGCCCTGTGTATTGTAGCTAGAGAGGATCCTGTAGGTTTTTGTGTCCCTTATTAGGAGGAAGGCTTTTGCTGGATGGTCTTAGAAAAGTGTTTTTCATTTTATTTTCAAACAACAGCAAATCTTGCATTCTGTAAGATGTAATCAAGAATGCCAGTGAACTGGCATTTTGCTGTTCTGGAAAACTCACAGTACATTGAGAAGTTTTGTGTAATATACATGCTGGAGCTTCTAACTACTCTGAGATTCAGTATTTGAATTGCTGCTGAAATTGAAGTCAACATAAGATATTTAAGTGGTTCTCTGCCGTGAAGCTAGCCTCTTTCAAGTGGGAAAATTCCATCTTCAGAAAATCACGATGTTGCAGAAGGTTACATGTATCCAATTTTGTTACTGGAGTTGATGATGGGAAGATTTAGGTGCGACTGTAAAGTGCTTTAGATATTTTGAATCTGATCTTTAAATTACAGTGTCTGAAATTATTCCAAGCAATTACTTTCTCCCACAAGCTGCTTAATTGTGAGCAACAGTGCATCCAAATAGTCAAATTTCACATCAGCCTATTGTTTTGGCAGGGTGAGTAATGATAATTTTGCTTATAGTATTTGGAAACATCAGGTAGAGAGGTATTTTACACAAGAACAATCTCTGTCATCTGGCATGCACTTCCTTACCTTTCATGCATGAGAACCAGAATATCCATAGGATGTTCAAGGCATCAGGGTCACTAATAAGGTACAGAAATCTGTCTGTGCCTGTTGATACCATTTTCATATTGCGGACAAAAAATAAAAGAACCAGCTTTTCATGGCTGAAGAGACTCGAATCAACAGCCCTGATCCTCCTTTCTTCCCTGCCATACCTTTAGTGCTGTATTTCAGTCTGAGATGTCCTGCTGCCTTCAAAAAGAATTCTTTCAACAGTCAAATTTCTGTTCTGGAATATACTGAAGTGTGCAGCAGATCCATGAAGTAGCTAGGAATCAGGCAACAATTCTGGGATCTGTTTTCCTAGGAACCCACACATCTCTGGCTGGCAGGATGAGAAGGTGACATGAGAAATTGGCAAATTGAGAAAAACCTGAAAAAGATGTACCTTCTCTCTTAGATGCTGTTTTGGTCAATCCTCCTCTCTGTGCTTATGACTGATACTATTGGCTATTCAGGAGATGAGCAAGGTAGAAAGGCTTAGTTTTCTCTGCTGTTTTTCTGTGGGGAATTTATGACAAACAGATGAAAACATAAGCAGCCTGGCTGACATGCAGGGAGACGAAAACCTTTCCTGTCCCAAATTTTCTTGAAACAGAGAAATTAATTATAATACATGCTTCATTATAATTATGTTCACATAACATTATGTGAAAGTACATTAAAGGGAAGGAGGTTTCACTCTTGGATGGAATTTTTCAGCAGTGAGTAAGTTATTTTTTCTCAAAGGTGTCTGATTGTTATCACAATACTATGTTTCAGTAGGGACAGAGTTGTTCTGCTATGGTGGCAGACGAGCAGCATGGATTGCATATCAGAAAACATCTGGTGCTCTGTTACTTTAAAGAGAAAACCCTAAATTTTCTCTTACACATTAATAATCTCTAAACCTACCAAAATTGTTATAAACCTCATTTAACATCCCAGTGATTTTCAACTGAAAGAGAAGAAATGAGTTGTGGCAAACAAGCTGCTATGTGAAAATTTGCCATTTCTTCCATGCTAAAAGACAAGGTATGATTAATGCTGGATTGTGTATACTCACTCTTCCCAAAAATGAGAAACAAAAACTATATATTGCTGCACAGTCAGTTTTCACTCTGAAGTTTGCTTAGGACATGTGTGTTCTAGCTTTGGTCTTTGGTATAGCTGGAAAACACTTTAAAATATTCAGCTACAGATTTCTCAGTCAAATGTGTGCACTGGTATTGATGGAAATGTGAACATGGAAAATAGATCTCAGGAAAAAATGATGCTGTGTTACTGTCTTTACTGAGGAAAGCAAAGGAATATGAAAAGGTGTTTATGGCTCTTTGGTACTTCCCGAAATATATTGCTCTTATGCTTATATCATTATAGGAAATACTTAAGAGCTTAGTCCTGCCTTTCTATACAAAGTCATTAAAACCATCTCTGACCCTCAAGAGATTGACCTAACAACCTTTTTACATTTAAATTTTGCAACTTGCATGAGAGTAGCCAATTTCTCTCTATTTTCACTGTGCAGTTGGAAGCAATAATTTTAAATATTTATTAGGAAACTAAAATGCTCTGAAGCTTACATTTCTGTGGTTAGTAAATCCACTTGTTTTTGCAGAGGTACAAATGATAATACTGAAGATGATGAACTACAGACAACTTCCAGAGCCCAAATAATGTGCCTGGAAAGTGACACAGCTCTTAATTACCCCAGGATGTTACTGCTGACATTGTCAGTCATTTGTAGAAGTAAGCTTCTGCATCTCGTGTTTGCAAGGATCAAGTAATTTTTTTCCCTATTTAAATTTTTGTGTTATAAAACAGTGAAGTGATGATTCCCCACTTCCCTCTTTGGTCTTCATTTCTCCAAACTGTGATGCAGATGATACTGTGACTTAACATGAAAATAACCAAGTAGGAGGAAAGTAATTTTGTCGGAAAAAATAGAAGAGAAATATCTTTTCCCCCTAGAATTTCTTAAAATTGAGAAAATTACTTATTATCTCACAATGATAAACGTGTACATTGAATTTACATTATAGTTATCTTCCAAGTATTTGAGCTCCTTTGATTATAAATAAAAGGACAGTCTCCCATTCTCTGTCTGATGATTGCTTAAAATGCAGGGTATTTTTCAGTGAGAAAAGGCAAGCAGTGTAATTTGGCCACATGAGTGCTTGAGAGGAGCAAAAGCATTTCTGCAAACCCAGGTTTCCTTGGATTTCCTCTGAGAAAGAACTGTTCCTAAGCATGTTGTGTATTTTTCAAAGTACAGACAGCGATTACTTTTGTTATGCCAAAGTCAAAATACAATTTCCATTCAACTGAAATGCTCAGGTTTACTGTATCTTGGGAAATGTGTGTTATTTCCCAGGGTGAAAGTACATTATAAATTGAATAAGGGACTATTATTGATTCCTCCAGCATTTATTCCTTCCATTCAAAAACGCATCTTTGGTTTTGTAAGGCTTCTTTGCCTACAATTGATACACAAGAAAAACAAAAATCTAGAGTCACATTCATACTTTAAAGCACTACTTTGAGTGTGCCATAGATCACTTTGCTTTTGTTGTGCCAAGGAAATGAATGCTTATGAAAAATTGGTGTGTTGCAGCCCTGAACTCACCAGTGCAGCACATGTTTCTGGTACCATTGGTGACAGCAGGGATCAGAAGGAGCAAGGCATGTGGGATCCCAGGTGGAGGAAAGGGCACTTCATGGTAAAGTGCCCCATTTCTGCTGTTGAATCAGTGTTTCTTGCTTTAATATCCAGGTAATGTGTAGACATGAAACTGCAGTAACCTTGGCTTTCCTAATTGGCAGAGTGAATCAGCTCTTCAAACAGGAAACAACACTGTAATTAAGTTACATTTAAACCACAATGCAGATAGCCAGAGCTTAATTCCTAGAACTACTACTTTCCCCTAGTATTATTTTAAAGAATTACAGTTGCAGAAAGAGAATCCTATTTGTTGGATAACAGGATTAGCAGCATATTACCTCCTGAATTACGTGATCTGGATTCAAGATCTGGAGTTCATACTCAAAGTGCTTCTGTGTATGATTACTGTCAAGTAGGTTGATTATTTTTTGTAAGCTGTGATTGCAGAGCAATAGTTCCTGACAATTTTAGTGCATAATGCAATAGAGAAGGCACCTTTACAAAGTGCTTAGGCACTGGAACTGGAAAGATCCTGTGTCTGGTCTGTGATAATTTTGTGTGGTTTTTTTGGTGGTTTTTGTTTGTTTGTTTGTTTGAGGTTTTTTGGTTCTTTAGTTTGTTTTGTTTTGTGTGGTTTTTTGTTTGTTTGGTGTTTTTTTTTGTTAGTTTGTTTTTGTTTTGTTTTGTTTTGTTTCGTTTTTTTCAATTGTATATTCTTTCTCCAGTGTTTAAAATTTCTGTCTTGGGAGAATAGACAAGATCTTCCTCAAAAATCCTTCTTACTATCAGATATACATATGTATTTATATATTTTTAGTAATACTTTTGAATTTAAAATGTCACTTGTTTAGTTGCTGCAAACTGGGAGAAAAAAAACAATTATGTTTGGTTACTCAAAACATAAGCCAAATGGAGGAGAAATAATGAAGCAGTCTTCCTTCCTCAGATTTTTTCATAAAGTGGTCTGTCCTGGGTGAAATTAACTTTTAAAGTCTTATGCACCATCATAAGCTGAGATGTTGCTAGGATTAAACAGCTCTGATATTGCCAGTCTGCCTTTATTTTATACCTCTCAAAATCACAATATCTTCAAGCATATTTATTCTGGAAGTTTTAGAAGGAGGACATGTTTCACCCATTAGTATTGTCAATGACCGTGTTACACAAAAAAGACAAGTACCAGGTAACTCTGTTTTCTATCAGCAGAAATAAAGAATATCACATAAACAAATAACACATGAACAGCTGGAAAAGGGTTCTGATATGTAATAAAAATAACATGTTGCTGGGAAATAGTATGTGAACTTGAAATAATTATGTAGCTGACACCATCCCTAAGCAGGGCACTTTTTCTGATTTAGCCTTAAATGGTTTTACAGTGGAAATTTTATGGTGTCCTATTGCCTGGAAACAGGGAGAAACGCTTGATTGATCAATATGGTTGGTGAAGCACATTCTAATGTGAGGAAATGTCTTCTACAGCTTACTCATTTCTATTTGAGTTCAAACAAATGTGTTGTAGAAAGGGCACAGGAGCATCTTAAGCAGTTTCTGTTGTTGGTGCATCAATTTCTCCACAATAATAAACTTAAAACGTCTTGTCAGCACTGAAGCTGCATTTACTGAACCTCCCCTACATCACAGCACTACAAACCCTTGTTAGTGGTTATGATGTCCGGTCATTTCTGCTTGAAATGGAGCAATCCACATCCCTGGCACTCTCTGGCCTGAAAGGGAAAATCAGTCTCCATCCTGGAGTTCCCTTCCTACTGGAGGGGTGCAAGTACAGATCACTGTCTTGCACAAAATCCTCTGCTGTAAGAACTCACTTTTAAAGAGAATGTCTACCGGTGCCAATTTCACTAAAATTCAAGCCAGTTATATCAATTCCCTGAGGCATTGTAGAACTTGCCAGATGAAAATCCAAAGTTCTGTTTTCAGTTCTATTCAACACCAAGAATTTTGTGGGTTTTAAATAATGTCTGCTGCCCTTAAGCTGCGCTGGAGTTTGCATTGGTGTGCAGACCTCTTGTAGAGGTTTCTAATGCTGTGTGCTTGCCTTTTTAAGCGAGGGCTTTCTTGCTTAGCTGCCTTAGTTAAAAGTTTTCCACAAAATTGGCCTGTGTGTCCATACCTAAGTGTTTTTCAGAACCTGCCAAGCCAGGGTGTAATTATTTTCTGGAAGAAATTGGTGTCTCCTCAGTTTTAAAGTCTGAAAATTTGTGTATCACAGTATGTAAGAGTTTAAATTGTGTAACAATGACATCTTAATTAGTACTCTTTGCTAGATCCTAGAATCTTTTGACGATATCTACTTATTAAACAGTTATTTTCCTACCTTTGTATTTATGGATATACTCAGGTCTCTGATGTTTGGCAACTTAGATAATATTTAAGTATCTACAGCAAGAAAAATACATGCAAAAAAAAAAAAGAGAATTATGCTGTTGCATGATATAACAGGGATGTTTACAAATATAACATCTTTTTTTCACTTCTTGGCTGGGTTTTATCATTAGCTTATCAATATGGTAATATCCTGGAGCTAACAGCTGCTGGCATTGCATTAACAGCATTTGTCAGGTTCTTTTCAGAAATGCACTGTTTAACAGTTTCCAGGAAAATTCAGTTGTTCCTCAGCTCATTTTAGGGAGATCATCTCAGTTTCACAGACAACTGAGTGAGAGCATGTCTGTGTATTTTGGGACAATCATGGCTAAGCACAGTTTTTATAGATCTGGCATATAGAGCTATGCCAAAAGCACATCACCTCTGAGTAAGAGAGAAGGTTTCAAGTGTCTCAGTATAAAAAAAGTGGATTTTTGTTTGTGGCTTTGATCATTTTGGGAGTGACTGAAAGCACTCTGTAATGTATCTCTTCTGTATTTCAAGAAGACAAGAAACCCCATTCTTTGTGTTTAGGTTTGTGGATAATTCTGCCTATATTCAGGATTCTTCAGGAAATATTGTGCTCTTGGAGATAAGATGGTTGGGGTTTCTTTCTGGATATTTATGCTTATAAATGGAATGAATTCATCTCGATTATTTATTATTCCATTAATGCAGTCTCTGTGTTTTCCCAGGAATATTCAGGTCCTGAAATGTTATTTTACAGGGATGCAAAAAAAAAAAAAATTTTAATAACAAAAATTACTGTGAAGATACAAATTTAACAGATTACAGAGTTCTTCACTCTACTGTGATCTTCTCTTACCCTATAACAGTGCAAAATATGTTCAAATATCAGGAAGTTGTAGACTGTCACAATATTTAGTTCTTATACTACCAGTTTAAAAACTGCCTGGAGGACTGGTGACCTAAATGTATTTTTATATATGATAACTTTTGCATAAAAAAAGAGGGGAAAAGAGGGCTGGTAGAGGAGCTCACAATTAAGATATTGCTGGCTTTAGGTAGGTATTCACTGACAGTACCTCTGTTAATGTGACCTTAGTGATATAAATATTTCTTATTTAAAACTGATTAAGGATGAAGACTTGTACAAATGTAAATGTAAACTAGATACTGGAATTTCTGTTGAATGTTGGAGTTTAAAAACAGTTTGAGATGTTTAAAATGGCTTATTTTTTTTCTATCAGTGATTGAACTGTATCTTCAGACTGGTTCAGGTCACTCCTCTAAATGAAAGGGAAATGCCACTTTAAGAGTGTAATTGCCTTTTTTTTGGAAAGAGATATGCAGTTGTTCTTATGTCCTTTTAATCTCTTCAATACAATTTTTAACAATAATAAAATCCGTCAAGAATTCTTTGTGTAAGTGATACTAGTTGGAAACCCTGTAAGCTGCAATTTGGAACCAAGACGAGAATTAAAAAAAAAGTAATTATTTAGCATTTATCTTTCTTGCTGAACTGAGACTCTGCTGACTCAATTAATTCAGAATTGTGTACATTTTATAAATACGTAGTTTTGATAAATGTGCCTTCCTTAAAAACTCTCTATAGCCAACAAGTTGTCCTATCCAAATTTTTGAGCAAGTCTGTGACACTGCTGGTAGTATATCTTGCATCTTATAGACCAGCAGTGAGTTTTCTTGCAGGTTTTTTAAGTGTTTATGTTTTGTTCTTGAAGTTGCACTGCTTTGAAAAAGAACAAGGTCTCTAATATGTGAACTGTAACGTTTTAAAAGCAAAGAGAGTATGATTTCTGTTCTTGGGGAAAGTAAAAAGAAAAAATAATCTGAGTTAAACAGCAAGGTGAAATCTGTTAATTATTGGCCTAGTAGGGATTGCTCTGCAATTTATATAAATATAATCATGAGCTCAGTTGATTGACTCCTGATTTATCATATGGGAGAGAATAGTTAACTTTTGTGCATGTTGCATTTCTCAATAAACTTCGTCAGTTTCAAACTGAGCATCCACCTCAAAATTCTCAGAAAAAGGGTTGTCTAGTTTTATAAAACTTTTTTTTGAAATGGGAAGAGTATTGGAATTATGTTGATACTATCTGTATTTTTGTCTGCAGAGCTAACCCTTCATGATGCCATATGTTGAAAGCAAAATGAAAAAAAAACCCTCACTTCTTCAAACATGAATTATGAATTAGTTCCATTTTTATATTTTCTTGCAGAAGAGGATAATTAAGCAAAGAGAATGAGTGCAGTTAACAGCATATCATAGCATGCCATATGTATTCAGGACCAATGATGAGTCTCATGCTCGTTTCATGAGGAATCTTTCCAGTCTCTGCATTTTTGATGTGGTCATTATTGTAGCTGAGCAGTAGCATCTCAGCCTTCAGGGTGAGCATCAGAACATGGGGCTTTTGTGGATAAAGAAAACATTCTAATACGCTGTGGTTCTTTTATTTTCCAGAGTCATCCAGCCATACAACAAGAACAATCGTGGTAAGTATAGAGGAGATTATAGGTATTGATCTGCCTATAGCTATGATTTTTTCCTTTAAAACAAAGCAGATATAGTAGTATCCTAAGCCATTGACTTTTTTTTTTTTACAAAGTCCAATATCATTGTAGACATAGAATGAGTCTGTCCTTATTTAATGCAAAATCTTGGGGAAAAAATCAGAGATTAAAGAGCTTAAGAGGTAATTGCTGTCCGCTTGAGTAGCTGAAAAATTAGACTACAATTCTATGTTCTATGTTTAAGTGATTTTTGATTATGTCAAAGTAATGTTGATAAAATTTCTTGTGTTCTATCTACATCACATGGGACAGAGCACATTTAAATTTCAGAACAATAGCTAAATAATTTTTTGCATAACATTTCTCAGAGGCCAGTTTCTGACTTTACCTTGAGTTTGATAATTTGGGTTCTAAAAAAAGGAAATGTTTAAGTGGATAGATACACCTTCAAAAATGAGATTAGAAAGCTTTATGTAAAGAAATGTCATGCACTTAGTGTCTATCTTGCATTTTTATAGGGTGAGAAATGTTGGTCTCTTTCTTTTTCAAACTCATAATAAAGTTAGGTAAGGGCTGAACAACAATTCACGTAAAGAAAACCTTTCTCTGGAAGGGAATGATTGATGCCTGTCCTGTGGGTGTTTGAGGAGAGGGGTTTCTGCTTTCAGAAAATACCAGTTTTTGAGGAGAGTGTTGAAATTTTAGAATAAGTCCCAGGAAATCATGACATGGGCTTTATTTCTATTCCTACAGTTTTTAGGGTGTCTCTTCAAGTTTATTTATTTCTTCCTTATGTATGGCATTTATGGGACATGTAAATTCCCCCATGGGTTTCTTCACTCTACAGAGGATAAAGGGTTAATATAGTTCATTGCCTTTATCATCAATGGCCATTAATAATCCAGTGCAAATGAATTATAAATAGGTAAGGACTACAGAGCTCAACAGATTTCAAAATAGTTGAGATGTCTGGAAAAGTGATGTTTCTGTTTCCTACTGGATGTGGTGTAATCTTTCTTGGTCATTAATTTGTTTTAAATACACCCATTTCAAAAGAAGATGCTTAGTTATTCAAGTGTATTCCTGTTATAAAATTTTGGAAGGGATTGAAAAACTTTTCAGTGTTTTTTCCATGCTGTATTGGTTTTGGGAAAAGAGCAGGGCAATTGTGTTGAAGCTGGTGAACCCTTCACTCTGCTTTACCTTTACTCTTTTTTGTCCTATTAATTGTACTCTGAAGATACTCAGTCTCTCTTTTCCATTAATGTATCAGAACAGTTCTAAAAACTGAGCCAAAAGAGTGAGGATTTTTCCTATATATTTTTTTCTCACAACAAAACATGTCCTAACTTTTAAAGAGAGAAGGAAAAGGTTCTTAAATAGCTTGAGTTCTTCAGGTTCCTGTGTTATGAGCCTCTCCAGACCTCTCTGCTGACAGCTCAGATGGCTCAGACCTCAAGTGAATGTTTTGCAGTCAGTGTGCAGTAATTGTTCATTTCACTTAAATAAATAAAGGTAGAAATAAAAGTAAATATTCTACTTAGTGAGAAATTGTTATAGCAATGTCTGCTCTACTCTGCAACTAAAGCATAACTGAACGTGTAAAGGAAAATTTCTTACTCCCCAATGAGTAAGTAGGAATTGTCAATAAAACCAGAAAATATGGTATTCCTT
Source organism: Peucedramus taeniatus (assembly GCA_013400575.1). Lineage (NCBI taxonomy): Eukaryota > Metazoa > Chordata > Aves > Passeriformes > Fringillidae > Peucedramus > Peucedramus taeniatus. Next base: position 149,395 of record WBNO01012046.1, read on the forward strand.
GCATTAGAAACAGTGTGAGATGATACATTTGATACAGATGTAGTAAAGCAATACTGCTGAGAGCCAATGTAAAATGCTACTGCAATAAATACTTACTCTGAAATGAAGTTCCCTTTTTCTGAGTGATTATGGTTATATTGTAACATAAAAAGTTAAAGCATGATCTGTAGTCATCAGAATGTGAGAGGTACCACAGCAAATTTGTATTACTGCCTTGGCTGCTTTGATGTAAAAGAACTTTTTTCTTACCAAGGTGAAGTTTTTGAACTTCTTTAAAGTTGCATTTATAGGTGTTGAAATAATGTAAGGCATTAAATCTGATATTGTCTTTGAAGATTCAGATTTTTGCTGACATCAAAGCCAGCAAGGTATAGAGTGTGCTCTGTTAAAAAAAACAAAGTCCAGTTTTTGAGGACAAGACTTTTTCTTCCATATTTAAATGCAATGATAGCTGCCTATTTTTTGTTTCAGATTCTTGTTCATAAAAATAAAACCCCAGAAAATATTTTAAGCATCTCTGTGATGGGGGGAGAGGGAGAGCCTGCTATGCTTTGACTATAAAATAAATTTCTTTTTATTCTGTGCATAGTTGTCTAGATTAATCTTTCATTACTGATTTACTGATTTCCATAAATAGCTATTTACTTCAAAATGATGCCTTCTAAGACATTATTTATTCAGAGGTTATATAGCTTGTGTGTGCTATATATGACAAACAAGGACTATAAACATTGCAGTATTTTAGCCCAGATGCTTTGGCAAGTCAGCTGTCATCTTTTAGGAGGGTTGTTTCTTTTGGGGTTTTTGGTGGGTTTATTTCCCTTGCACAGAAAAGTGATTGAATTAGATTTTCAGCATTACAACTATTGTAGGTGTTTGTGAAAGGCTGGGTAGCAAATCCAGAGGTTCAAAAGTTATACTTGTGTTGAGTACTTGGTTATTTTCTTTTATATGATCTATTGTTTGAAAATCTTTCATTTTTAGTAGCCTTTGGTTTTTTAAATGAAATTCTATACCCAAAGTGGTTGTGTGCCTGCATACTATAATCAACATTTGTGACTTCATGCTGTGTAGAGATTTTGGGTATTAATTTTTGCATGCATCTCACATTTCTATGAATAAGTAAACCAGTCCCAAGTCTTGATGCTTATTAAAGGTATAATGCTAATCCCTTTGGAAATAGGAATACTTCAGGTGTGGCAAAAGAGAATCAATACCTAATTTAAACTTAAGGTAATTCTAAACTTGTTTTAAAGGATGTATTGTATAATTAGGTCAATGCAAAATATATGGAATCAATTAATATGGGTTATTGCCAGTCATCTGAGCATAGCTGATTTCTTCTAGTGATTTTTTTCTCCTTGTATCCTTATAGAGAGCTTCTTTTGCCCTGCTTACTTTCAACTGATTTTTTTATTTTTATTTTTTTTTTTTTTAAAGATGCAACAAAAAAAATAAAATTTTAACCTAGGGCAATAGGAATGTTTTCCTCTTAGAAACAATGGGGGAAAACATAAGAAATCATAAATGGAAATCTGTTTAGGAATTTATGGTAGTCCAGTTAAACATTCCTTCAGCCATAGTACAAATGTTCACTGTTAGTTTTTGCACTTTGAATTATTGTGGGTGTTATGTATTTTATTTCAAAGCTGAATGTCTTTTCAGACCTGACTCTTCAGAATTTTTAGTGGCTCCCAATGAATAAACCTTCAACCACTTATGTAGCACTACAAACTGGGCAACTTATAGGCAGGAACCTTGGCTGGAATTTAGGATCTGGGTCCCATTTCTGAATTTGTACAGGATTCCTCTCTTGACTTACCATCATGCATCTCAGTGTCCTTGTGCTTCTCTGGGAGCTAGTGAGGCCAGGATATGTACTCTCGATAATAAAAATGCTATATTAAGTTTCCACTTTAATTTAAGGTGATTTTGGGATGGTATCCAGATTTCATTGGACTCATAGCTGCCACTAGAGCAGATATCATGTGTGTAGTGATCCTATACAGTCATTTCCTTGGTTTCCCTGCCACAGCAAAGCCTTATGCCAGGTGCACCTTGTGTTGAAAGACCTGATTTACAGCTGTAGCTCAGTGCTGCAGCTCCCAGAAGATTTGACAGGGACAAAGACACGTAGCTTCTTCGTGAAGGGATCACCTGTGTTCCTTGGAAGTTGGAGGTGTCTCAGTTGCCCACTGTGAAATGAACGCAGATGGGAAATTCATGCCCCTGCCAGGTGAGTTTTGATGAGCAGCACTTGCAAGCAGCACAGAAATGGATCATCAGGGGGCAGGTGAAGCTGCCCCAATCTTTATGTAAAGTCCTCCTTGTTGAAGACCTTGAAAAGATTGCCTTTAGTCTCTGAGGGTGCATTCACTCTGCAGCCTGGACACCACCTGTTTGAGAGGTGAGACTCTTCCCAGAGATAACTCTGTGGTGACTTAAATGTTTCTGTTCTTTAAGGGATGTAAGTTTGCTTGAATCAGAACTCCCTTTGTCTTGAGAAGTTCTTCTTGCAAGTGCACTCAAAGTTTTTTCTCCTGCTGTCTTTTGAGCATGGAACAGTTTTGTCCCAGAGGAACAAGAGATCTCAATGAATATACTCAGACTGAGATGAAGAACTTGGGAGAAAGGAGTCAGTCATCACAGAGGGAGATTTGTCCAAAAAGCAAACTCCTGATGCTCAGGTGCTGCTCTGATGTGGCCCTGGCATGCAGACCCTAAACACCAGTGACTGTTTTGCAAGCTCAGAGCACAGCTCATTAGTGATGTACACAGTCAAAATCAAAGCAGCAGCAGCTGATTGCACATGGTGGTGTTGTGAGGAAATTACTGAAGCTGTTTGCAAGCAGAGTTTTAAATGAGAAGGACTTCTGTGGTAGCACAGGGAGTATTCCTAAGGCTTTCATAACTTTTCTGGCATAACTACGTGCTGGGGGGAAAATTTGAATTCATCATAAAAGAAAAGCATTTAATGAGTACTTTGAATGAAAATTCATTTTGCTCTTGGTGTTGATATTAGTGTGACAGTGGCATTGAATGCTCATTTTCATACACATTGGTGAATATATTTTTTTGAGAGGAACTAGTGAACTGATTGCCTGGTCAAGATCTTCAATTGTTTTTATTAACTTGAAATTAATGTGGTCCCTAGCACAGACTGGAGAACAGTGATCTTATTTTTTCTTGTCCTTTTATGAAATGTAATTAATTTTTTCAAATATCTTGAAAGGGCTGGGAGAGAAGGGAAACAAAAGAGAAAATTCTAACCAATTTGATGCAACAGAAATGAGATTATATTGTAAGCCTTGTGTCATTTTCTATAATGTTATCTCTTGCCTGGAATGAGGGTTAGGGCTAATAAAAGTAGAAAAAAGAGAAGTTCAGAATTAGTTGCAATATCTGGCTCTGCCAGGGGGAAAAGTGTTATGAGAAGACAAGTACTTTTTCCATCAGGCTTCACTGTTTTTCAGAGTTTATGCCACAGGAAATATGCTTTTTGTACCTTGTACATTTTCTGAATATTTTTTGCCTGCGCTTCTTATCTTGACTAAAGGAAACATTCAGTGTATTAGAAAGGAGCCTGGGAAAAGATCTGAATCATTACATGAGATACCTTAAACCCATTATTGAGTAGGGAAGCACAACAAACATATACCACTGGAGCCCTTGAATGTTCCTCTGTAGTGTATGGCACCGGAAATTGCCAGATACAAATATTGAATGGGAAATCTGATGTGTGGCATGATTCCTTACTCTCTTTTTGAGCACCACCCGCTGTGTACAAGAAGAGATCAACAGTTAAAAACCTTCATGAATTTCTAATTTCATAGCACCTATGTACTTTATCCTGAATTTATTCTAAATAACACCTGAATTACTTCTAGTAGCATGTCTTTAGGTCTTTTTCTCCACCAAAGCCAATATAAAAAAGTATGTGAAAGCCAATCTGCAGTCTAGACACTGATTGAAAAAATGGAAAAAAGTAACTATTTTAAAAGGGCTACAAAGATAGATTAATGACCCTGTGTGCAACAACAATTAAATTCACCCTAAATCTTCTTTGTTTTTAAGACTAAGGAAAATAGTTTAGCTCCAAGAAAGATTTATTTGTGACTCACTCAAATATGATGTCTTGTTTCTCCTCTTTTTGTTTGGTTTTGTTACATGAGATCTAAGGAATCACAGAGGAGATGACTCAGTTACTCACAGTAGCATAATGAATAGATGGAAATTTTCTGTCCAACGCATAAAATTTGTCCTACTGGAGGGAGCAAATGGTGTGCATCGGGGTGTGGTGAAAGTTTTGTCATAATGTGAATATAATGCTTTGAATTAAGTGTAAGAATTGTTCAGAAAACTTGATGCCCTTGTTTATCTTTTCTGGCTTTTATGTTTTTATGAAATGATTTAAGAGATCAGTTCTGTGCTCTGTTCTGCTGGGCTTTGTGGGTGCTACCAGCCCCTTCCTTACCCATGACTCTGGTGTTGGTCCCCTAACTAGGGGGTGCTTCCATGAATGTGCAGCACTGGGTGCATTTTAGGAATGTTATAAAAATGCTATCAGTAGTGTAGAATACTGTTATTATTTCACCAAGAAAATAGTACTTCTTCCTAAGCAAACATGGTGTTGAATCCATGTGAGGTAAAGTAAGCAAATTTTCATCTTTGTATAATGTCTTCTATCATAACTGGTTCTGTCCAGTTGTTTTTAGTTAGTTCTGCTGCTAATCGATTATGTGGGAAACAAGATTAAGATTTCCAAGATTAATATTTTTGTCATGGTGTATTCTTCCAATAGCTATAGATGATACAGAAAACATTTTCCCTCTCTCCTTGTGTGTAAGAAGGCACCTTCTCTTGTTAGGTCTGAGTACTTGCTCTCATTGCACAATTACTCCGGGTAAAGGTTTAGTGGAAATTCAATGCGTCATTTTCAGTTTGATGTCATCAGCTTTAAAATGAATGCAAAAGTACTGCAGGTAGCTCTAGCTAGATAAAGACCAGTGAGTAAACCTGAGAATCATGGCACCAGGATGGTGATATAAACCTTTGTTTTCCTGCTTTCCATTCAGGTTAGCAGCAGGACCAAACCACTTGTCTTATTCAGTGATTTCTATTGAAAAGCAAAAACAGGCAGAGTAAGGACCTGAAAAGTGAGAAGTATGCATTTTTTGAAATTAGTTTAGTGCCACTTTTGGATGAAAAAGTAGGTCTTGTGTCTCATTGCTTGGGATGTTAGCTTTTTTTGCTCAGAAAATGTTAATTCTCTCCTAAAATCAATGGGTTTCTGTTTCTGAATTGCTTAGTTCATAGCACTGACTCATGCCTCAATATCTTTTTGTATGAAATGGCATTAGCAATAGTTAATTTAGTTTTTAAAGAGCTTTAAAACCTATGCGTAAAACATGTCAATGGGCACAGATTGATATCTTGATATTGTTATCTTACCCCCAGGAACTGATTGAGGCAGATGAGCCGGGTTTTGAGACGTATGTAGGCTGCCCTTTACAGCAGAATTCATTAATGGAATCATGCTTATTCACAGACAAACACCTTTCCCTTTTATTATGATTTCAGCATGCTGCTCCCCACATCCATATGACTAATGGTAAGGCCTTGCAAGCCAGTGCAAGTGCCATTAAGACAAGCACCATTCCAGTGATCAAGAGACAGAGGCAAAATTGGCTTGATGCTTCAGATGATGGTTTCTTTGTAGCTACAGAAGAGACCAGGTAAGAAAAAATGAAATCTTAGCAGGGAATGAGGCTTCACTGCATACGTGTTACTGATCCACTATTTCAATAACATTTTTTGACATTATTATCTGAGGCTGCATTAGAGCAAAGAGCCATGTCTGGCAGATGCCAAACTTTGCATCTTCCATCTACTAATATTATCAGCATTTCATTAATAAGACTTAGTGCTAATTCTCTGTGGCAAAGATTAGAACTTTTAAATTTCACTTAGTTCATATACAAGGAGGTTTAGGGCACCTCTGATCATCCAGCAAAATATAAATGTATCTACAGTGTAGGTTATCCTCTGAAGTTTTCAGAACTTGAAAAATAGTGTACAGTGGAGAAATATACAGGTGATAGCCTATTTTCCAGGCTAGAAGTTGATTTCCTTTAAAAGCAACTGAGATGATAATCTCCTTCAATCTTTCATTTACAGATTAATTGGTAAAATTTATTGAGCTTTTGCTTTTCCCAAAAGTGCTTGATATCATGGAAGAGTCACTATTTTTATGGAGGTTCCTCTATTCTGTTATTGTCTTCCCCTGTCTGGCCCTTCCTTCATTTAATTCGGACTAAGACAAGAAGTTACAGTCTGATTTTTTTTAAGGGGCCTGTTATTTAAAAACCTTTAATATCTTGCTTAATTACAGCAAGTAACATCAGACTGTTCCTCACTTCTGTGATTATTTCACAAGCCTAGAAAATCTGGTAGTTGAAGAAAAATGTAAATAATAAAAAGAGGGAAGATAAAGAACTTATGCAAATATAGAGATAAGCAAGGAAAATCTGCACATTTAATCCCAGTAATGGCAGATTCAGCAAGGAAAGTTAACGTACTAGCACATGATATTCTGGTGGTTATTTCAACATAATTGATTATGGCTGGTTTTGGGTTTTTTATGAGGAATTCAGAGAGAGTGGTAAGAGGCTGCTGATGAGCTCTCAGGAGCTTCTGATTCCAGCCCAGATTGATGGCATTTTGAGAGTTGTTTGATATAAAGACTTTAGTAATATCAGACTAATCCCTAGCAATTGAATCCTGAAAGTGAGACCGATTACCTTTTGAAGTTTTAGAATTTTCAGTTTATTTTTTTCCCAATGTTATAGAGAAGTGCCTGTCAAAGGTTGAGAAGAGTCTTACATGGGCAGTGATCTCTCCACTGATCTGGGGGGCAGCCCAGACAACTTACCTGGACTAGATGTTTAAATTACAAATGGTTGAAGTGTAGTGGGATGAGCCATGGCTTTGCAAATCACTCAGCTGTGATAGCTCTGCTTCTTCTCATCCTAGGAAATCCCCCTCCCCACTCCCAGGGCTGCAGACCCCATACCCAGACCAGGGAGAAAGCAGAGCTGTTTCTGGTTCTGCAGCCAGGGTGGGGCACAAACAAGGGTCTTAGTGCTGGGTCTGCTGCTCTTCTCCAAATAATGAACAGTTTAAAGTAACATTTGAAACCTTCTGGTATGGGGAACACAGGGAAGTTGGACCTCAGTGACACTCCTCAAACAAGGAGGTGCCTGAACATGTGCTGTTGCATCACTCTGGCATATGCTGGAGCAGCACAGCAGGGAATGCTTTTCATCCTTTGTAGCTGTTTCACATGAGATCTGTTCCTTGTCTTTCACAGGGGTTTTCATTTTTTTCTTTTTTTTTTTTTTGGTACTTTCTTGTCTTCATACCATCTCCATTGACTCCTTCCCTCCCATGTGTCACCTTTCTAATTTTTTCCTTTTGTTCCTTCCACCTTTACTCTGAGATTCTTTAGAGCTGGGGTGCTTTAGGCTCTCTGGCCTCTGAAAGACTCCAGCCTTTAGAGGTCCAAGTAGAAAGCACTGCCTGGTTCTGCTGCTAGGAATGCCCTAATGTCCAAGACAGCAATTAAGTGCTCTGTTCTTTGAGGGCAGCTGGAGACAGACAGCAGTCCCTGCCAGGCAGCCTGTCCTGTGATAGGAGATCATGCAGCTCAGCACTGCCAGGACAAAGTTGAATGCAATATAATTGCAATGGGAAGAGATGACTAGGGAGAAGATGTTTGAAAAAGCAGCACACAATTTACCCAATCCTGACACAGGATAAAAAAAAAGAAAAAGGCAACAAATAAGAATGAGCAGCCATTAGGTGCTGAACATGTTCTGAACACTCAGCTCAGAAATAATCACCCCATCTAAGGTCACAACTGGTTCTTTAGAGGACTTTTTTGTGCTCCATCAGGATCCAATCTGTTTTATCATGTGAATTTGTTCATTAAAAATACATATGAGAGACACATGCTAATTATAGCAAAAAGAAAAATATTTTTCAGTGTAATTGAAGCCTGAAAAAAGGGAAATATTTTTCAGTCTCGTTTGCAACAGCCCACCAAATTTTCATTTCTCTGTCCTATAATATTTTTTGTTCTCTAGTGAATTAATGCTTAAGATGCACATTTCTATAAAATGTCAAGTAGGGAGTCTAGAGGTTCCAGATCACAGAAATTTAGCTTAAAATGTCCATACTATAATAGATTGTTGATATTTTCAGAGAAAAAAAAATAGCAATAATATTGCTCCTAGACTAAAAAAGGAGGTACCAGTCTATTTCATGCTAATCAAACCCAAGATGCACATGAGCATTCTCAATGTTATTATTCATCAATAGATGAGGTAAATATAAGTATTTGTTACTCCATTTTAGAAGAAATTTTAGTAATATTATTTTTTAATAATCACCCTTTCCTCTCTGAATTTAAGCAGCAGTATTATTTCTGTAAAGTTAACTCTTCTGTATCCAATTGCTCACATAGTTGAGATATTTTTAACAACAGATGTGAAATATTAAGACCAGTGAAAATAACTATGGGAATTATATATCATCTAAGCTTTCCATTGTAACCCTTGGAGTCACCCTAGAATTTTAAGGGAGATGCCCTTCTCTCTGCACTCAGGCCACAGTTCAACAATGCCTGCAGGTGTTCTTAAACATTAGTGTGAGCTTGTGTATCATGGAAACACAGGACTGGAGTTTATCTCTGAAGTTAAACATATTTTTAGGTGCTAATCTGCCCTTCTGAGTAGAACAGGAATGTATTTTATATCAGTTTTAGGGCACATCCCCATACATTTCAGCTTTGTTTTTAAGTTCTAGCTATTGGAAAGTAATTTCCTCCCCTGCTGTTTATCAGTATCTGCACATCTGGGGAAAAATGGCAGCAGAACTCCCATTTGTGTTTCCCTCTTTCCCAACCTGACTGCCTCTGCAGAGCTGGCTGCACGTTAACACGGTGCTGAGCCCCAGTCATTACTGCCCATGGCCACTTTGGGGAAGAGACAGAGTTTTTCCATCTGTCTGCATGTTAGTGCCTTGGAGGGATCACCCTCATCAATTTTGCTATGTGTATATGTGGATGTCCTTCTGAATACTGTCAGCATGCTCAGTGAATTTTGTCAATGAATACAGAGGTGCCCAGTTCTGCTATTTCAGCTCTAGTGACAACCTGCACTCTTCATTCCAAACCCTCCCTGATGCCTGTGTGAGACCAGCTCCCATGGGATTTCCCTGCTTCTGACCAGTCACAGGCTCACAGTAGGGATTAATCAAGGTAGAAAACCACAAGGCAGTTTGAGAACACTTACCTTTTGACATTACATCATTATTTTATTGACCTTTACTGGATTAAATATTTTTGTATTTTTCTTTATTCATATCCTCTTCAAATGAAAAAGAAATTCTTGTTCCCTACTGTGAAATAACTTGCTCAAGATTTTATTCTGAAGTGCAAATCTGTTTACACAATTCATTGAAAAAATCACTCTTTAAAGAGACTCATGTTTATCACTGCTGACGAGAAGAGTGTCCTTACCTTTTTTTAATATCCTTAGATATTAGTTGCTAGGATTCTCCTAGCACTATGTGCATGCTTTAGAATAAGCCAGAAGTCTCCTTACTATAAAAGCATTTTATTCATTTCTTTGTACTAAATGAGCTTTGCTATAAGGAAGTTTTTGGGTGATGTGGATTCTATTGTAGGCCCAATTAGAGGTCAACAGAGAAAATTACCATATGTGAGAAACTAAATTCTTTATACAGAATTACTACTCTGGCAGTTAATAATTGAACAAATTGAACAGTTCATATTATGGTCTTCAGAACCTTAGTAAAATGTAATATATTGGCTTAATATATCTTGATTTATATAAGATATAAACATAAACTTTGAGTAAAATTAATAATATTACTGTTGAATCATTCAATGTCAAGGGGAATATATCTGTTGATTAAAACTTTTCTTACCAATTCTAGATATGCAGTGTGCCTCTATTTCCTATACACACGCTCTGTCCCTAACAGAGTGCATGTGCATGCCAATGATCAGACTTGGGTAGGGACAGCTAAAACACTGGTTGGTAAATGAATTATTTTTTTTCCAGCATTTGCGTTATAAGAAATGTGTGGAAATGTTTGGCTGACTGCGTTATAGCAGTGGATTCTATGTGCTTTCCCTTCATGGGCCAAAAAGCATATTTGCATATAGATCTGCAGTTGAATGACTCAATGCTTGTTTCCTTTCAGTGCTGAAGCAGTTAGAAACCTTCTCACGGTAAGTGCAACTCCATTGGGAATGAGTTAACTGCAACTGCTAAAATTAGAACCTGATCTTTAGCTGTTACCAGCAGACATGGCTTCCTTTTTTTGCTGATAAAATGATTTGAGAGGCATCCCTGTGGCAGCATTACATAGGTGATTTTCTTATCCCTCACTTCATGTTCTGTCTCCAAAAGGCAAAATCTTCCCTTGATTAGTTGAGGTGCTATGCAAGGATATCGCAATTGCTGTGATAATTACCTGGTACCACTCATTTTTATTTATGCATGTCTCATAGCACAGACAAAAAGAGCTTAAAATCCAAAGTTGCATGTTGAGAAGGAAGAGAATGTGAGGCTGACAACCAGCTTCTGCAGAATGTTGAGTCTTGCTGTGCTGTCAGTGCTCTGCTTCTCATGCAGAAGTGGGGGAGAGCCATGCTAGTGCTCATCACCCTTTGTGCTCCTGCACGTGCTGCTGGCCCCCTCTGCAGTGCAGCTTTATCCGTGGAAAGCCCAACCTGTACCTCGAAACACAAACTGAGAACCTGTGAGAACCAAAGCCCGAATTAAGAGATGTGGGTGACCTGCCCCTGCCCCTCTCTCTCCCATGTGTGTTTTGATCTAGGCTTAGGCAAGGTCATGCACAGTGCTTGAGTTGCAGCACGTTGCTGGGAGAAAGGGGAAAACTGGATAAGGCTTTGGTGCCTGGGGTCTGGTACACAGTGCAGAGCTGCAGGTCTACATCTGAGACAGAGTTCCAGTGCTAACTACTCTGTTCCTTCTTTCTCTTCACATGTGCAGTTCCCATCTCACAAATGTCCATGGGTATGTTTACTCTTTCTTTTCCAGCTGGCCCCAACTGTGCAAAAAAAATTATGTGCCAAAACAAAAAAAGGTATTTTTGACCTTTGCTTTTCGTAAAGATGAGGCACTTTGATTTGAATTGGGATCCTGGTTTTGAACTACGCCACACTTGGATCCTGGGCATAGTGTATTTTCATTTCTTACTTGCATGGCACCATAGCCTTTAGACTCCAGTCCTGTAACCAGCTGCAAGAAGATGCCTGGCTGCACTCTTGGAGCATCAGCTGCAAGCCTGATAATGTGATGCACCAGCTCTCTAACAAAAACCATATCAGCCTCTAAGGATGTAATTTTCCATCTCCTTTACTTCTGTTGTATTATATAGTTGTCATACATCTTGAAAAACAGGGATTACAGAATATATCCCTTAGAATTCTGTTTAATCCCTGCAATAGGATTGCAAATATCTCATTGACTGGCAACATCTGAGTCCAGGTGAACTGACAGCTCTCTCCAGTCACCGTGACAATACTGTATGTGAAGAATTCGAGGAGGAATTGTCCTTGCTACAGTTTAGGAGCCATCCTACTTGGTTAACTTCCATTCAAAGCTGTTATATGTTCATAAGAGAGCATAATAGTTTCTGTGAGATGTTATTTTGACCTTATTTCATGTGCTCTATTCCTGAATGCTGTGCACTGTTCACATCTTATAAAACATACTTTTCTGAGCCCAGCTGAGAGCTGAGTACCTCAGCTGAGGCAGAAGCTGTTTTTACCACAAGCAGCAGTATAGAAAGTAGATCATAATCTCTTACCATTATTTTCTCATTGAGCAGCTTTCATGGCTCTAAAGACATTTTTTTCACTCAGTTTTTTCCCAAATGAATTTTTCCTGTTGGACCCTTTATAGTACCTACTAAACCAAAGTAACACTATTGTGATAATGCAAATGTTTGTTTTTAAAAGCAGGTTCATTCCATGGAACTAAAACAACTCATTTGAAGAATGTGAATATTTTTTTAACTTAGGGAATCATGGCTATATACAAGGAAAACATGTTCACAAAAACCCCTCAGAGCTCAGTGTAAATTGTGCCATTGGATAGAGCTGGGAGGTTTGAAAAACACATACTGCTATGGGGTTTGCTTTATCAGTCTTCAGAACAAATGCAATACAATTGTGCTGGTTTGGAGCTATGGATTAATCTTCTCACAGTTTGAAATGGAGTTTCAGGGGCACTGCAGTAAGCTACTTGCCCTGTTCAAAGCCACACGGTGGTGGCAGGATGCTGCAGTGTTTGGAGCGCTTGCCTAGGACTTGAAAAACCATGATTCACTTCCCTGCTACCTCACAGACCTCCCATGACATGTCAAGCAGGTTTTAAGTCTATATCTCTAAGCATTTATATATCTAACTCAGACAGAAAATTAGGAAGGTGCCTAAGTGCTTGCTGGAAGATTTGGTGTTACCTGTTCTTTGCCAGAAGAATTAGATGAGGCCTTCTCATTCTTCTAGAGTGCTGCTCCACATGGCAGCCTTAGAGGGGATCTCCTTTCAGAGAAAACTCTTTACATTTATTGGTAATAAAATCTCTTGGAAATGCTACCCACAGGAGTCCAGAAGCTGTTGACTGAAACTGATGATTTGTTAGTTTCAGAGCTGTTTCTGCTGATTAGCAGGTGAAAATTAATTAGCACACAGCTTTGGTGATGACCGCAGGGAGGCTGAGGCTAGGAACAGATGGCTGTAAATGACCTAGTTACTGCTGCCTGAAAAGTCACACCTTTGGCTCTTGTGTAATGATCCTGCCCTGTTGCAAGCAGAAATTCAAATATGCTGCCTCTCCAGGGGGGCTTAGATACCAAAGTTTGCTTTGTAATTGCATCTTAGGTCAGAGCTTGTATGTGGTTAATTCACATGGCTCAGCTAAAAAACAAAGGGACATTTAGAAGGGTCACTTAGCCACTTGCAATCTTCTCCACTGCTGCTGACAAATGTTCTCTCACATTTAGACAGTAGGTGCAGAAATAGCCAGAAAATTTTATATTTGGGAAGGGAAATACAATTTCCAAAATGAGCCTTTTGTAAAATTTTGTTGTCTTGGGAAACCTGGGAGGGAATGAAAACCTCCACAACTTGTACAGTATACAGGGGTGATAAATGCATTAAGGATTGTCTTAAACATAGATGTTGGTGGAGAAGCTCCTATATAAGCAATTGACTTTTCCAAAAACCTTGTTTCCCAATGCAGCAAAGCCCTTAAATCCATTCCTGAGCTCAGTCCATCAACTATAGTACATCACGTAGTCCCCGATGCACCCTGTATGTCTGAGGTTGGACTGGGATGCCATGCAGTTCTTTTAACCCGTTTTCTTATGGTTGTTGACAAATTTAGAGTTTCCTGCACTGTGGTTGGCCATTTCAAGAGATTTTTTTTTTTCAGAAGCTGTTTTTTGTGTTTGCACAGAGGATTTGATGTAGCTGAACCCAATCCTCTTTATCAAATGTTTTAACTGGAAGTCGTAGGGCTGAGCTTTTTGTTAGCTTGCTGCTTAGCTTTTTCTTAAATCCACATACCCAGTGGGGATGTGTCATCTTGTAATATTTGGCCGTCTTCTATTGTGGGAGTTAAAACCAATTTGGTTTTGAACAAGAAGAAATTTTTCTATAAATAAGCATCTTTGTATGGGAAGCCAATTTCTCTGTCAAAACCCTGGGAAACAATCAAAGCAAAATAAAAATGCAAACTTGTCAGACCAACATATTTAAGTATCAAAGAAAAGATAGAGACAGCAGTAATTACACAACTGTTACCTATAGTGAGGCTAGAGTAACATCAGCTTTGGGCTAAAATTAGTCCTCTCACCATTCCTATGCATAAACCATGATAGTTTCTCACATTAGATCTTAGATATTGATGATTGTAATCCTCAAATACTGTGCAATATCACTGTTCAGAGATATTTTTCACTTTGTATGATTTCTGTGCTATGTGAGCAATAACTCATAGAAGCTGGACACAGATTTAAGAATTATTTCTTCTAAAGGCAGAGAAATATACAGCGATAATGTGCCTGTAGGCAGGGAAACTATGTAAGTCCTGTGATGAACACATTGTTGCTAAAGTTAAATAGCAAAAAGATTATAAAATTGTACTGTGGTGAATATGTTCAAAAATATGGTGTCAGTGATCCTCACAGTCTTAAAATTCACACAGAACTGCCCACTAAATTTAATTTGTAAGTTGTCCTCTATCAGAGTCTTCATTTCAAATTACAGATGGAGGATTTAATTCTGAATTTGTCCATTTTCATTGTATGTATTTAATCATTCATTTTCAACACTTCCCCTGATAATGTGGGTTTTTTTAAACTCATGACCCTCTGGCATAAATGTAGGTAAGGCTGTGGAAAAACAAGTGTTAGTTGGTCTCTTTTTGTGAAAAAGCTTGCATAAGTAACTACATAGGCATTTTATATATAAAATACCATGGAGAACATATTGACTGTGACTGTGAAAGTCAATCACAGAGATAACTAACAGCTCTTGTCAAACATCTAAGGAGACTTGACTGGCTGTTTTTGTAACTTGTGCTATGAGTAGAGGCTAAAACATTTATTTGACAAAATACTATTCAAGTGTTTTTCTTGTGAAGAAAATACAGATCCAAACTTTAAAATTCCGAGGTTGCCTCTTGTTTGATGTGAGACACAAGACAAGTAATTTAATTCAGCCCTTCTCTAGCTCCACCATTTTGTCTGTAAGCTTGAGTGATATTGGTGTACACCTACTCTTTAGGATGCTGTGCAGTTTTTAATGAGCCAGTCCAACAAGAACTATGAGATACTGATGTGAAAAGAGCTGGCCATAAATGTGGAGAGCAGGATGAGTGACAGAAAATGAACTTGAGTAGACCTTTGGTCACATAAATATTTTTTAAAAATTTAAAAAAATCTTCAGCCTTTGACATGAAAATGACCTTAGAAGTTAGCATCAAATCGTTCTGTGGCAAAGCTTTCCTCTGTCAATGACACACTACAGGTTTCTAATCCATATTCTGCACTGGAGCTTCTGTGTGTAGAAAAAAGCTGATTGTGCAAGAGGTTGATGGTATGAAGCAATACTCCAGGGGATGGGCTTGTGAGGGAACTTTGGCTCTCCAACTGTTTCTGGTAAGACAGAATAATTTTTATTTTTCAGCTCTTGCTTAATAGCAAGTATCCAGGATGCCAAGAACCTCCTCCAAATATGCCCTATTAGTACATATGTTATTCCAGGAAAAGTATATACATAATTGATAAAAAGGAATCATATTGTCAATCTTTCTGAGCCTCAGATAATATTATAAGCTGTAATGTAAAGCACAGTGTTCAGGCCAAAAACTTCATGAAATAAGCAAGGTAAGAAAAGAAAGACAGAAAAATAGTAATAATACTGTTGAAGTATAGTATCCCCTTTTTTTTCCCCTGTGAAAAATATAATAGGGAGTTTTCTGTTATCTTGGACTTAAATAAGCATATTTAGTTGACACAATATTTTTGAAAGTTTTCAATGCAGTATTTAATTTTGCCAGGGAAATGGCACTTAATGCATGTAGCCCAAGGCCAGAAACAGAAGTTACATGTTCTGTACCTTTTTGTCATATTAGATTCTGGGATAATGCTGGAATTGTGAGTAAATATGCAATGTGTTTGGGGAGTAGTTGAAAACAACATTGTGTTCCACTGTTAGCCAGCTCACTCTGATGCACCTTCTCTTTAGTTTTTTGCTTGTCTCAGGAAAAATTATATGCTGCCATGAGGGTAAATTTTTCATCTCATAGCAGGTGATGTTTAATCAATATACAGAATGGCCATCCTGCTGCAGAATAAATAGATGGTTTTGAAAATTCCTCTTGGTAGAGTAGGAATTAATCTTCACCCTGCTGATATAGTTAGGAAGAATAAAGGAGTTGCTTTGAAATCTGCTGGTGTTTGTGCCTGTGAGCTGTGGAAGGATTTCTGGCTCCCTGGATTCCCAGAGTGCTGGTGTATTGACACATCTGCAGTGAGCTTGTGTGTTCCTTCCCTGAGAGGAGAGGTTAAGCAATCCTTTATTGGATAAAGCAGACTTCCTGCCTTGCAGCCTCTGCTGGGTAAGGTAACTCTTCATTAGGAGGCTAATGAATTTCAGATAAACTGCAGAGCAGCTGTCCTGTAGCTCAGGTTACAAGTCTGTTGAAGCCTGAGCCGATGTTTTGTTTCAAGGAGTATGAATAATTTACTTTTTTATCCATTCCATCCAGTTTCCTTTGTTAGCACTTAGTAGTTCTATTCTACTCTACAAAGCTGGATCCTGGTGAAATGGCATGAATTCAAAGACAGGGTTTTCCCCTTCCTTAAGGGAAGGACTGTCTGAGGAACACAGCTCTGCATGGCTCTGCCAACATCACTGGTGTGTGTGAGGTGCTGTCCATGCTGAGCTCACAAAGCTCCACCCAAAACACAGGGCAAGTCCATGTTCAGTCTGTGGTGTCCTTCCTTCCTACCAACTAGATCAAGGGGTTTTTAAACTCTTTCTACCCCTGGTATGGCCTCTGTGCTGCTGGCTTTTGTGAGAAGTCAGCCTTGCACCTAAACTGATGTGTCACCTTTGTTGTCTCTGCAGTAGGGAACCTTAGCCTCTTGGTGCTAAATGCCAAGCTCACAGATGAGCTGTGAGGAGAATCTCACTGCTGATTCTTGGGATCTAGAATTATTCATCATGTGATGACCAGTGTATGACAGCATCTCTTTATAATGTTTCTTAGGGGTTAGAAGTTTTTTCAGTTCCATCATTCAACTGAAAAATGAGTAGTGGTGCTGAGAGTAGGACTTTATGTTTCTTTAATTCCTTCTCTACTAAACCACTTTAGAATATTAATGAAATATTTTCAGGGGAAATGAAAATATGGAAAAATCTATTGAACTAGTTGATTATTCCAAAAGCCATGACAGTTGTTTGCATTTAAACTGTATAGAAATAATTTCAGTAGTAGATATTTCAATAGTAGATCGACCTGTTGTTCTAGGCACTCTAGAAATGCACATAAAGAGATGGTTTCTGCTCCAAGGTGATTTTGATTTAAATAAGCAGCAGGTAGAAAGAGACAGAGGTGGCTCATGCCCTACAATAGGTCAGGCATGACACAGCCACAGAAGTCTGTGCTTTAAACAATTGGCCTGAGATTTTTCCTTCCAGTAAAGAAAATGCTTTAACCTCATTATTAATGGCCTTCTATATATATATAGTAGCTATAAGCTGTTGCTTTGAAACACAAAACATCAGAGAAGCCCCTCGAGGTGACTTGAAAAAATGCAGTACTTAAAAAACCACATTATATTAAGCTGCTTAGCAAGATCTGATGCTGTAATTGGTAACTGATTTGTCTAAAAGTTATTGTTCATAGAGAACAGTCTTGCTCCATAAATATTGATAAAATATTGGAAGATAAACACTAGCAAAGGGAAACATTTCCTTGCTAGGAGAAAAAAATAGGATAAGCTCTTAAAACATTTAAATAATGTTGGCATGTCTACAGCAGCACCTCTTTAATCTCATAAAGGTTATATCACTCTATCTGCCATCTGTATGGTTTTATACTGCAGCTATGTGGCTCATGGCAACAGCTTTCCAATAGTCCCATGCTTATTAAATTCTTCCATTTTATTTTTATAAATTAACATTTCCCAAGGCTCTTGTTTTGAAAAGGTGTATCAGTGTCAAACTACTTCTGCCTTCCAAAACTATTTTAAACTAGTTTCTGTCATGTTGAGGTTAGATTAAAATTTTAATGCAATATGAGAAGGCTTCATCCTGAAAGTGTTGAGGGGAGGAAAAAATGTCTAAAGCAGCAAGCCAAAGAGTTAAATAAAATACTCATTTGCACACAGGTAGAAATGTAGGAAGTGCTCTGAGTCCTTCAGTCAGTAACATATCAGGTTTCTAAGGATCTGTGCCTACAGCTTCATCCCAGTCAAATTCTCTTTCAGCAAGCACCACTGTATATATTTTGGCCTTTCACTATGTTGAAAACCTGTTGAAATTAATAAAAAGCCTATCAGCTTTCTAAGATAGTACCCCCTCCTGTAATTTAATTCACTGAATAGTTAAAATATACCTCTGGATAAAAGAAGCCCTCAGAGAAATAAGTGGTTATTTAATTTAATAACCACCAAGGAATTATGGTTATTCTTTTAAACAGTTGTTTTTTCTAAGTGGCCTTGAATTTGCACTGAAAATTTACATTGCGCGAAATTTACATTGCCCTGGAGCAGCAGCAACTTCACAAACATTTCTCTAGAATACGTTTTTTTCTTATTTTTTAGTCCTGTTTTCTTTCTGAATGGCTCTGTGGTTAGACTGATTGCAAGTTTCACACATAATTTGTGCCAGAACACAAAATTCTGCCAGTGTTGGCAGTATTTATGCCTCTAGCACATTTATGTTGCTGTTTACACTTGGAAAGTCATAGCAGAATACTTCGCCCCAATGAAGAGATTACATGGAATTTCAACTATGATTGTGCAGGAAATCAGCTTTCTTATGCCTGCTGCTGACCTGGGGGTGTTCCTTGTACTACCAGCAATTGGATAACAGTACATTCCCACAGCACCAGTTCTTACATATGGGGGATGTTACTCAAATGGCATCAGTCTAAGAAAGACTCAGGCAAAAATATCAGACTAATTTAGGGAGAGTGAGGAAAACCAAACTGTGTCCTTGAGCTCCAAACTCTGTGGCCAGGTTTGTATTAGGTCATTATTGTATTTTTAGTGAAAACAGAGCACCAAGAGCAATTCTGGATCTCGGTATTTAAGAAGAGTTGTGGACATCTCACAAGTGCATGTATGTTGAAGGCAATTCCTCTTCCTAGGAAAAGGTTTCTTTCAAGACAAGGTTTGTCATCTGCTGAAATATCAGCAGGGTCTTGCATGCAATTAATTTATTTCACTGTAGAAACCTCTTCCATAACTTGTATTTATTTAATATTGCTTTTTAAGTACTGTTGGTACAGCTGATAAGACCAAAGTCAGTGTAGTCATCACAACTCTGAGCCCAGTGCAGAGGAGGCAAGACGGATGCACAGCAGTTTATATATAGCACAGTAACACTCTATATCAACAAACTTAAAGCAGGCAATGCCTTCCAGTCCTACTGGAAAAGGCTTGAAAACATATTCTTGATTAATGCCAGTTGGAGGCCTCTCTTTATTCAATTTAAGTTTAAAAATTGATGCTGTTTTAGTGTGTGGCAGAATTAGAGAAGGGAACTTTGAGTCAGCTTTTGCAAATGAGAAATTTTGCTCCCAGTTACCCTATTCCTGAGAAATCTGGACAGAATAGATTATATAGGATTGTGCTTCACTTCAGCAGATGGTGAGTTACATGGAACACACTTGGATCCTGAGAAGGGGTTGGTTAATTATAATGACTCGCTCGATTGAATTTAAGTGTGGCATAAATGCCCTGTACAGTCTTACTATTATTTCTACCCATGAGGTTCCAGTCTGTGTATGAAACTTGAACAGAGACATTAGGTCTTCATCTTGACCTTTAGTAAGACTTATCTACATTTCCATATTTCCCTGACTATGAGCCAAGGGTCTTGTGTACCTTTATCTGCAGTTACTAACTGAAGTGTAATGCAGATATAAAGAATGTTTATTATTCCTACCTTACACCAGTGCATCACATTTGACTTAAAAATGAGCACAGGGGGCTTTATATACTGATGCCCTGTTAAATATTTAGCTCATTCTCATACCTTTGGTCTCAAGAAGGCTAGAAATTCAAAGGCTTTAAAATACTTTTGAATTTGCATTTCAAGTCTGTAATGCATCATGCTTCAAGAACTAGTACAAAAGTCAAAGGAAAAAAAAAACCCAGGGAAAATGGCAATTAATCGGTCCTAACAACTGCAAAGGATGTTACCAACGATACAGATATTAAAGCCATTTATTGCCATTGCCAGATAAAAGCTTCATGTAATTAAAACATATGGCTGGTATTAACTGAAAGAGGGACAGGAAGCTGAGCATTAAAATTGACTCTGCCCTTAGTTCAGTGTATCTTTGGGAGAGGACAAAGTGCTATGAGTGAAAGGATGACAACAACTTTATCTTTGAATATCCTGTCTTCTGTCAGCTATTATTGCAACCTGCATGTTTAAGTGTTAAAAAGACTCTGAAGAATTATGAAACCTGATGAATGCCTCTTAAAAAGCTAGACTGTATTTAGATGCTGAATTCTTCAGTGTAAAGAATCCAGTCCCTCCACCTTCTATAATTTTTGCAGTAAAAAGAACAGTTTTGGCTTTTGGAGAAATTATTGTTTAAATATAACATGTAATGTAGTCAGTGGAAATTTCCATTCTTCCAGTTTTATTTCTGAAAGGCTGAATCCCAGAAAGCTAATTTCTGGAAGCATTTTCACAATCCTGTTTAAGCAGAAGTTCTGGATTGCCTTTTAAGAGTGCTTACCAGATAAGTTTTTTCTGACAGAGTATATAGAGCTAGTTTCATTTATACTCAGTGAGGAGCTGACTCTGTTTATGGCTTGCTTGATATAATAATGTAATGACCTTTTTGTTCTGCCTGCCTTTGTGCTGGTTTTGGACCAGTGTTTAATGGGAATAACTGTATCTTCTACTTTACTGTCCATACAAAATAATGACGAATTGTAATCTCAAATCCTTTACTGTCCTTACATGTAGTGTCAGCTGCAAATTACTTTCATAAGCAGGAACCTCTAGGCAGTGTATAAAGTTGCCTCATTAAAAATTCAGAGGGGTAAACAATGAATGGATATTATTTGAACCTTGGACTTCTCAAATGATTAATGAACACATTCCTTCTGTAAATAAATAGACAGTTTTGCAAACAAATATATCAAAAAGGATCCAGTTCTGTAAGGTTTTGTGGAGATGATCCCCATTAATAATCGGTGTGGGTAATAGCTCTTGACTACTCATGTCAATTTATAAAGCCCAGCTGTCTCATTATTTTAGATAGACACATTTCTGCCAGTCTGAGATTACATTTCTGTGGTCTTACTGTTCGGGAAGGTATGCAGTATCTTTGCAATCAGTTTAATATCTTTTTTGGCCTAATTTAAGATAACCATATAAAGTAAATACTCAAACAGTAAGTTTTTTTTTCTTTGTGAGATTGTGTGAAAAGCTGAAACCTAACTTTCTGGTGATTCCTTTTCTTCTGTTGTGCTTATTGTTGAATGGTGCTAAACCCTAATTTGGTACTCTAGGCCATGAAGACATCCTTCTTTCAAAAGGGAATAACATCTCTGAACCTTTAAAATATATTAACTAAAATAGATGTATTTTTCAGGCTCCGTCTAACCTCTAATAGCAGAGTATATACTTCTACTTTTTTTGTGTTTGTTTTTTTTTCCCCCTTATGTTCTCTTCTGTGGCCCAGTTAGTAAACGTGGAAGCTTACATTCCTGAGGAACACTCAACCTGTAACTAACAAGTAACAAACCGGTGTTTGAAATTTAATATGCAAATCGTTATTTTAGAATTCAATAGAATTTATTTACAGCTGATCATGTATTTTCAATGTCACGTGCCACCATTTTTCAGTTTCAGAGGTAACAGCCCACTTAGATGAAAGGGAAAAACCACTCCTTGAGTTACCATCTCAGAACCTTGATGCAGGTAGGCACCTCATCACCCTGTAGTTTGTAGGTCACATTTTTAAGTCAAAAAGTCTGAATTAGAAAGCCTGGTCTCATTAAGTATTAGAGGCCCCAGTTTGCTTTATTTAATTTGCATAAGCTCAAAAGTCCTATAATTTATAAAACTACCTAAATGAAGGCTGGGATTCTTGAGTAAATCCAGAAAATAGGTAATTTTCCAGCAGAATCCAGTGTTCAGGTCTCTGTCAATGAAGATGCTTCTTGGCCTACTCTGTACCTTTTCAGTGTTTTCTGACACCATACCCTGGAGACCTTCAGTATTGTGGTTATTGATTTATAATAATAAAGAGACTGAGCAGTTGAAACATAGCAAGGACTTATGCTTCAAAATTAACTATCCTTGGATATTTAGGTTTACAATACAAGCAATATGGCCACCTGGAGTTATGTTTCATTTATCAGCTGAAAGTCAAAAATGAAAGTGAATTTACTGCACCTGAATGGCCCTAGTAAAAAAGCCCAGAGCTCTGGGCCGTGTTATCTGCAGAAGTGGTACAGTGTAAACAACAACAATTGCTTCCACTTTTACAGAGGTAGAATGTTCATTGGGTGCTAACACAGTCCTTTCTTCTGTGGTCCTTCATTCCAGTATTGATATCACATGTGAGGATTCACTACCTGGGCATTCTGGCCCAAGATTTCATGTAATTAAATATTATTATTCAAATATTATCTAACACCAATTCACTTTTCGATGAACCATTATCAGACAACTCTGAATCATCAGTTGATGGACAGGGCTGACTCTTGTTGACTGCAAGTCTCTTTTCCATGAACTAGCCTTCCTGCTCTGGTAAGAGTACTCGTTATGTTTGTTATTGGCTCTTGTGCAGTCTTCTGTTAAAGACTGAGATTTATCTCTTCTGTTGTCTCTCTCTTCCTTCCCTCCTTTCCTCCTTCCCTCCTTACAGAAAAATCCGTAAGAAGTTCACCAGGTCACAGCTGAAAAGAGCTTCCAGAACACCTTGTTCTCCAATCATTGCAAAGACAAAGTCTCTCATGAACAATAGGCAGGCCCGAACAGAGCCAGGATTCATCATACACTGAAGATGTAACAGCATCAGCACCATAATAATTTCAAAATCATGTTTAATTGTGAATGCAGATATAACAGGACTTCGCACATCTCTGTGACAGAAACGTTTTGTGGACGTATTGTAGCCGGGTCCTGTGTTCTGGGCAGGATCCAACAGCGGCCCTTGTTTTCCCTCATCTCTGCAAGGGCTACTTCTGGTTCACTGTACAGGCCTATCTTGGATTCCCTCTGTTCCCAGACAGCAGTGTTGGCTGGTCAGGGAGGGGCTGTTTGCACTGGTCCCACTGAATGGATGTAGAGTCTACCCATCACATTTGTCTATGCCTTCTAGTGGCTCAACAAAAATATGCAGCTTTCAAAACTATCGCAGTGTCTTTAAAGTGGGATTTAGCCTTGAAGGGTTGCATTGCCAAACAGAACTGCAAACTTGGAGTGTTCATATTTTTCAGTATTGGCTTTGAGTCACGTTGGATTTGATTTTCTTTACTGAATGTCCACAAGAACAAGGTATTGTTCAGCAGTTCTGAAACTTAGACTGAATTAGGAAATGCCCATAATTAATGGCCAATTTTGAAAACATTGGCCATATTAGCTTTGTTTAAAATCCTGGAAAGTATTATGTGTGACAGTAAATATCCTGGACTGGTTAGCTGGACTAGTTGCATGTGTAGGAACTGGTCCCATTGTCTCTGTATTTGAAAGCATCTGCCTATTTCTTTGGGTATTTTTTGCATTTCTTGAAGCCTATTCTGAATAGTGAAAACCAGCAGAACACCATTCCCAGAAGACATGAAGAAGCAGATTATTTCCTGTTAGTAATGTCTCTCCACAAAATAATTTCTACATTTTTATATGTCTGGATAAAGAGGTCTTGCAGAATGCTTTGAATTCAGAAATGTAAGGCTACAGGTGGATACTTAACATGGAGAGATGATGTGCCTTTTGAAACTACTTGTAGGAAACTGTCAGTCTCCCTGAAGGTGGGAATGGTAACAGAGGCAGGTCTTTTTTTTCTACTCAGGTACTTACAGGTGAACAATCTCTGCCCTACTTTGAAATCCAGAGAAATCCAGTGTGAACCTAGTTGAGATATATCAATCATTGAGCAAGTTGTCCTTCAGTAGGTTTGGATTCCATATGGCTTTTAAAGATGTGGTCAGACACTGAACACATCATAGCAAACTGAGATGAGCTTCAAGACTTTTTTTTTTCTCTCTCCGTTTACTAGGTAGCTCTAACAGCATAGTACAGATATGAGGTTTTTCATCGTTATGGGCATGCACCCAGCTTTGTGGTTAGAAAGACAAGGATGTAAGTGACATCTCACACTTCTGGGTGATCCCCCAAAAATTATTTCCCCCCATGCATTTTATTGTTTCAGTCTGAAAGAGCATCTGTGATCTCAGCTTAAAACTAGCCATACTCTCCATGTAGAATTTTGAGCTCCTAAGACAGTGACCCAGATGCTTCTTCAAAGAAGAAAGCACTCTGTCCTCTTGAAGGGACTTGCTGATGATTTTCCATAATGATGGATCCAGGTCTTGTCCACTGACCTTCACCAGCAAGAAAAGGGTGGATATGAAGAGAGGTTAATGACATGAAGTGCTTGCTCCTAGTGCCCTGAACATTTTAGTGCATATCAGTGATTCAGACTCAGTTGGAGAAGACCTGGAATTCATCTACCTACAGTACTTTCCAGTAGCCACTGACATGTGCAGCTTGAGGAGTCTTCTAGACACCAGATTTGCTTTTTCCTCTAAACAGGAGGGCTTTTTATCAGATAGCTGAGTTGAGACAACCTACATTTATTAATAAGAATTGCCTTTACTAATTGCAACATATGGAAACACCTTCTGTATAATAGCTTCCTCACTCATTAGAATAAAAAAAACATGATTATTCAGCAATCCGTTTGACTGAAAATATGAAAAACACAAACATAAAGAGCTTTGTCTCCCTCAGACATCAGTGAAATCACACACAGCAGACTCATTTTCAGTGTTGTTAGCTGTAAGGTGGTAGATTTTTTTACTCTGCCTTATTAAGCTTGTACTCAAATGATTTCTTTTAGTCAGTGTGCTCCAGTGTCTAGACAGTATTTTGTAAAATCTCTGTGTGTTCCTGCTTTTGACAAAAGTATTAGTATCTGTAATAGTCCGATGTGAAGTCATTTTTTCTTCTTTCCCTCTGAGGAGAGAGAGACTGGTAACACAGCTCCCTGTCAGCCACCAGCTGCCTGGTACCATTATCTTTTGCATCAAATAGCCAAGGGAAGGAAGAATCCTTTGCAGCTCCAAGCTGAGGCGCTTCCCCTGGATACCCTGGAAATAATGTTCCGCCTCTGCCCAGCAGAGCTGTTTCCCAGGTTGCAACAGCCCGGCCTTGGGGTGGGTAAGGCATGGAGGAGACTGATTGCTGGAACAACTTCTGCTCTGTCCTTCAGCCGTTCGGCAGGGAGCAGCAGGGAGACATCCTCTCTCCTACACTGCACGCAGTGCACAGAGAAACTGCACACCATGCATTGCGCCTTAGTTTTTGCCTGCTCTCCCTTCACCTGCTCTCTCTTCATCTTACAAGTCCCTCAAGATGTTCTCCAGAGAAGGATGCAGGATTTACCTGTGAATTTCGACTGAGTGCATGAATGGAAGATGTGCTCAAGTTGTGTTCCTCTTGCTGGGTTTGGGCATAACGATTTAAATTTTTGTAGAAATTGTGAAACTCCTCATCACAATATCATGCAATTACACACTTTCTGTTGAGTTAAAATATTTTTCACTGTCTGTGAGCAAAGATGACACATTCCTCTGTAAACTGAAACAGTATATCACAACAAATCAGAGCTCTGTACTTTTTTATCAATCTTCCCAAGATACTTATTTTAAAACCAGCCAACATGTATCAGTCATCAACAATGACACTGAGTATAAACATGAACCTTGTAAGCAAGGACAAGAAGTTTGGTACTTACCATGATATGAGAGAATCAAGGCAGCAACAGCACTGCATTTACAATGTGATTTATTTTTCTGTTAGCTAAATAAGAAATCCTTCTGAAATTTTTCCTCTCCACTTACAAATATGGGGCTAAAAAACCATGTAAAATGCACAATCTCTTTGTGTCCAGAGGCCTCATGGAGAAAGTAGGAGGATTGTTTTAATGTTTAAAATGTCTATGTTGCCATTTCCAACTACATAGCTGCTCTGCTCTCTTGAAATATTGTGTATACTCTTTTCAGATTATTTTTTAAAGGCACCGACTTAGTGGTAGAGGTTTTGATTCTGCAGGATGATAAAGAATGTTTTGAAATACTTGAGATTGCCTGAAATGTGTTGGTCATATGAAAACATCTTTTAAACCAGTGTTTTGATTAAAGGCAAATATAGCCTTTGTTTCTGCAGTCCAATCCTTGCAGCATATTATGAAAAACTGGGTACTGGAAGTGAAATGTAGAACAAACAAGGAGTAGAAATGGTGAAATGGAGCCTGCACTTACAGAATGAGCACTTTTTTAGTAATCTAAAGTAAGATTTTTTTTTTTTAATAGATATAATTTTAACAGAGATACTTTCCTAATTATGAAGGCTTAAATAAAATGGAATGGCTGCACAGTAGTTTCTGATATAGTCACAGTATACCATGCCACAGCCTTTTGCAGAGAACAATTATAGTCCTTCAGAAATACTATATTACTGGACACAGTGTCTTTATATATATGTACTGCTATAGTAAATGGAATTGTTAGAATCCTTTGGAAATTTCAGCAAAATAATATTAATTTTTCATTTTCTTTTGAAGCTTCTTTATATAAACCTGTGTCTTCATAAGCCAGAGGGGTTGTCAAAAAATATGAGTTTATATAACTGCATAGTGCATTTTTTTGGAGTAAGTCAGGACTTTTTTATTCAGATGTTGCATGTTGAGGGAGGAAACCTAATTTTGGAAAACATGGATTTTGGATAAGAGTTTTGAGGTTGTACTATATAGTGATCAACAAATTTGCTGAATATGCTCCTGTTGCTCATAAAGATTTAACAGTTGGTATTGAAATACTGTATTGATTAAATTTAAAAAAGAGGAAAAATGAAAGAGTTGTCTTTTAAAGTTTCTGCTGTTTAAACTAAAAGTGAATTTCTCAATGGAATGGTAAAACTGGGAAGCTCAGTGTTGGGTGTTTGAGAATGTGGAGCACCTTAGAATGAAACAGTACTATTTGATTTGCATTAAAGTGTCTTTGTGTACAAACTCTGTGACTCTTGGCGCTTTTTGCAGGTAACTAAATCTCTACATTGGTACTGTCATCCTATTTTACAGTAGGCTATTGAATAGTCAAATGACTGAAGATTGGTGAACTACATGAGAGTTTAAAATACAAGTAGATTACAAGGGGATGAGGAGAGAAGACTCAGAAGTTGGGGAAAGTGAGACATGAGGTATTGGTCCTTACACTGGAACACCAGAAGGCTGCTGAGGATTGAAATGGAATCTAGGCAAGAGGACTCATAGTCCACAAAAGCAATACCACAAGCTACAGTGCATTGCAGTCTCCAGTGAACTGGCCCATCTAAACTTCTCAGATTGGTATTAGTGTCAAAACCTTTTTGTCTTCATTTGGTAGCACCTGGAACTGGTGGCTTCTGTGTAAATATGGAACATTATCTGAATCCTCTTCTTTAATGATATCTAAGCTAATTTCTGTAAATTAATTGGATTTTTTTTCAGAAGAGAATCATATAAAGGTCTTCTGAACAGAAGTAAGGACTGCTGCTTCCCAGGTTTGTTCAAGGCAACTGTTTCCATCCCCTAATTCCCCAGCCTGTTTTGGGAAATGCAGGATGCTTGGTCCACATGCTAAATATTGTTTCAAATGTTTGTTTTAGAATGGATTATTCTTTATCCTTCCCTTCCCTCCACCTCCTCCCCCAAGGACACCAAATAGAAGATCCAAATAGAAGACTTCAAGTTCTTCTGTGGTGTTTGGATTTAATTAGCAAGATGAGTTGTATTTACTAGTCCTTCTAGGTGTGAAGCACTGGTATCACGGAGGGGATAATCTCTGGAAGCAGTCCTTTGCTGGCAGAACTGAAGAACTGAGAATCTCTTCAACCAGGCTTGGACTGGCTTACAAGGGATCTCGGTAAAAAAGGAGGAGGTCCAAGGTACTCATTGCTTTCGAAGTATGACTGTAAAGCCTTTCCCATGTCTAGTTGAAATAGGTACCTAAGGGATAACTTTAGTCTCTCAGTTCTTTGGTTCACTCTAAAGGTATTGATCACACATACAGAGCCTCAGCAATGAAAGGCCAAAAACCATTTTTTTTTCCTTTGCACTAGCAGTCAGAAAAAAAAAATCTAAAAAAAATACCCCTGCAATAAAAACCAGCTAAACAAGTAAACAAACCAAACCCAAAAAAACAACAGCCAACAAAACAAAAAATCCATGGCTCTGCTGTCTACTTGAAAGAAGAAATTACTGGAGAGGACATTTTGCTAAGAGCTGGGTTTTGCTTTGGTTCTTGGTATACGCAGAACTTTAGTAAACCATGTAGATACAGGAAGCTTTTCTGTGAGGCTGGTCTGACATCGTGACACTTTTCCATGAAGTCAGATGCATCATGGTTGCTTTACAAAACAGGTAAGTAGTTGATGCATGAGTGTTACCAAAGTAGTGTAAAAATCCTGTGTGAGCTTTAGGGCCCTGTTATATTACAGCCACTCGTTACAACTGTGGCAAGACCAAAAGGTTCTTCAAATATACATTATGTATGTACACACCAAAGTGTGCTCCTTATAAGCTAGGCAGAGGGATCTTTATGGAAATTAAAACTCATTATTACTCATTTAAATCATGATGAAACCTAAATGTCAGGCCAAAGAACTGTCTGTGGCCAATAATATTTAACATACTCAAATCAAAGTCCACTTTGTATAGCTGGGATGCTCCTTAAGCATTAAAATTGGTACTGATGTTCAAAGAACATTTGTTTTTAAATGGCTTAATGGAGGTTTTTAAGGAAGAGAATCACCTTCATGAAATAAATCTTGATCTGTACTGCTTTAGGAAACATAATGGGAAGAAAAAGTTCAGAGCCAGATTTTGATGCCGGTTCTCTTCCTACCAAATTGTCAGTTCATGACTGCAGAATTTCCTTGCCAAAACTAAGTCCCAGTGAGTCTGGAGGAACATGGCAACTCTCTAATTTATTTGTAGAGATTTTTTCCCCTGCTGGCTAGCTGTATTATTACTTTGGAGTTTTGCTCCTCAGTAATCTGAATCAATAGTTTTATGAATGTGGAGGAGGCAGTTCATATTACCTTTGGGTTAAAAGTGGCTCTTTCCCTAGTTTGTTTGCTTAGGCACATAAAAATCCATTTTGCATAATAATAGCAAAAAAAAATTCACAGGCATTTGTGGGAAGCTAGGAAGTAAGTAAAGAGTGTACAACATTAAACTAGCAGGATGCAGCAGACTAGGACACTGGATGTGATTTTCTTTTGTTACATGGATACAACTGTTCATAACTGAAGGATCATCCTTTCAAAATGTCCTTTCTATTACGGTTCTGTGGACACTGCACTTGCTTTTCCTGTATTCATCAAACTCCTCCGTTGTGCTGTCTACTCTGCCCAGTCATCACACTGGCAAAATGAACTTCTCATACTTTAACTTTTCAATAAGTTAAGTTACTGGGGCAGATGCAATGAAAATTTAACTACTATAATATTGATGAATGGCTCTGTAATTGTTTTCTTTCCTTCAGTCTTAATTTCTGTTGGAATTTTAATCTTTTCATTAGGCAGTGAATCTAAGTAACGTTACACTGAATGCCTTTGATCCTTAGGATATGCATATATTCTATAGTAAGATAGTTATGTTGCACAGTCTGTTTGCAGGAGCCTGACTCAATCCCAGCTGTTAGATAATCCTGCTGCATTGTTTATTTTCGGTGTTAGTGACAGTAAGTCCAGTATTGATGGGCTGTTCCAAGCAGACCAGGCTCCATCCTGCCATTTGTACGTGCACAGTTCAGGCATGGTTAAGTATTTTCTCCTTTTTTTAGGGTCTCTGCTTGCTTTCCTGTTTCTTGTATGTGTTCAGAAGAAAGGAAAGCTTGATGATGCTTGCCTTCCCAGGGTATGTGGGTTTGGCTCAGTTGCTGCTGAGTGCCTGGGAGAAGGAAAGGTTGGATCACTGCTGGGTGTCCCTTTGCACACAGACTGTCCTGGGCACTACAGACCACTCTGATACTTCTTTCTCTGGAGTTCTGAGCGTGGGGACAGCCTGTCAGGCTGATGCTGCTGTCACACATCAGAGAAGGGTGTCTTACTCTGTGACTAAAGAAAGCCCCATGGCACTGCTGCTCTTTGGAGTATAACAAATGGTTCAGAGTGGCTGAGCCCTCTGGAGATGCTCCCATTCCACTGCTGCATAACTGGAATACACTGCCAGCCCTCTTATTTAATGGTATATTTAGATCCCAATGGTATATTTGGATCCGCTCCCCTTCTAAGTTGCTTCATCAATGCTCAGGCACCCTAAGCCTGCCATATTATGTTTTCTTTGCCTTGTTGAACCCTAATCTCTATGGACTCTACCTCACATTTCAGAATGATGCCAAGGAAGATTATAATCAAGATACTATAAACATCTAGAAATTTTTGCTTCCTCATCCCTTCATTTTTCAGTTTAAGGCCTTTCTTTTTTCCATTATGCTTTCCTTTTCACTTTTCTTTCTGTTAGTCTTCCATTTACTGATAAAGAATCATCAGACCATATTTGAAATTAGATAATCTTCAAAATAAAACATTTGTACCTATTGGGGGGAGGGCAGAAAACATCTGATGTGGGTTTATAGCTCAATAGGCCTAGATAGTGTATTGGCCAAATCCTCAGAACTCAAATCCAGATAAATATTTTAAACCTGCTGAGTTTCTTGGCTATTTGGATCTAGTGGTTTTGTATTTTTCCCTTCCAAAAATGGGGGCTTGCTTCAGACTTGCAATCTCAAGATGTCTGGCTTTTTTTCAGAGGAGTTCTGCTCTAGGGTTTGGCTCGACTGCACCTATTGCACATTCCTTGGCAGCCTGTAATTAGACTGACTGCTTAAATGCTGAGTAGCTTTCTTCTGTTTACTGCTCATATGGATTAAATGTGCAAGACTTCAATAGAAGAATATAAATTAAGTGACTGCCTAGCTCTGGATTTTCTCCATCTTCCCTTGATGCACTAACAAGAATCAATTGCAGTTGCTTATTATTTTTAAATAGCAGTTAATTTGAGAAAATCTGATTCACTAGTTCTTTTCATTTTGCTGATTTGATTTCAGCCTTCTGCCCATCTGGGCCAACCTACGTGTACTGTTCAAAATCCAGTGCCTAAACTAACTGGTGCCCATAACCAAAGACACTTGGCCTAACAACTCAGTAAGGCACTGTCTGCAACAGTGCACTCCAACCCTCTGTTTTCTTATTGCTAAAATCCTCAATGAGAGAAGGGGCTTTACTTTGCAATTAATTCTCTGTTGTGCCTGAAAGAGAATTAGAGTGATTATAGAAAAAAAACCCTCCTCCTTATCCGTTCAGTTCTGTGCATGTTCAGATGTGGTTTTGGTATCTCAGACTGTGGAGTTGCATCATCACAGAAATGGTTTCCTGAGCAGATGAGTTTATTTTGCCTGGGGATGTTCTGGTGCAACCCCATGCTCACCATAGGAACTGTAGAATTAATCTCTGTGAAGTCATGTGGACTCCTAGAAATGGCCTTCTGGTCCAACTGCTGCATCTGTGCAAATCCCCTTGACAGCAATAAAGAATCCTGAAGAAGGATTGTAGGCTAAGCTGTAAGCTCTTTAGGTTAGGGCTAATAGCCTCCTGTAATTATTTAAAAATGCTTTTTAGATTTACAACCTCATGGCAATGTCTGGGGTGAAAAAAAAGACTATTCAGGAGCTGGTAGTGTATACAGGGTCTGTATTTAGACAGATGCAGCAGTGGATGTCACTGGTTTCTACAGGGGGATGTGTGATGTGAGGAAGAAAAAGATGTATTCTTTTTCTCTGAATAAAGGGCTGGATGAGGGTTTCTAGTTCCTAATGGTCTCCCCACATTTAAATCCATGGTGGTTTCTGTTCACAATTTGTTAAATGCTTTTTGTTTCATGGCAAAAAAGATGGGATAATACACTGTAAATACAGGGTGGTTGTATGTGATGAAACATTGTTTTTTTCATTATATACACACAGGGAAGTTGAAATGTTATTTGTAGAGGATAAAGGTGAACTTTGCTCATGATTTTATGAACTTCTTTATTGCACAGTCCTCTTTGTGCAAACAACACTTGACACTCTCTTACCTTTTGTTATTTCCAGCAGATTGGAGTCTTCTTTTTAATGTTGATCTGTGACAGAGCAGCAGGTGTTGGATAAAAGGAATCAAGATCACTTTTGGGTTTTGTGATCAAATATTTAGGGGGATTTGAGAAGTACTGTAAAATTCAATTAGTTTTGCTTCCTATGTCCTTTTCTCCTAGACCACTGATTTGCAATTCTGGAATAATTTACCATAATTTTTCTAAAAGTGGAGATGGTGTCTGGTCTGGGCTAAGGCTTTTAGCCCAGTTGGTGTTGCTGGGCTTGGTGTTCACTTTGCAAACTGCCATGCTGGCTGAAGATGTCATCCTGAAACAGCTGCTTGCTACTAATTCACTGCTGAAAGTTTCTGCCCTCTCTCAGCAGAGAGAATAGATGGACTGCTGTTTGCTTCAAAGTTAAAGTGAAAATTAGGCTTAACTCTGTGGTTCTGAAACGAGAGAACAAGGATTCAAGTAAATCCACTACCAGTGAGAGAGGGGAGTAGGGAAGAACTTCTGATGGCCATGGAAGAAAAATAGCTTTGGTCAGAAGCATCTGCAGCTGCACAGCCAGATCTGCAAGTGGCCATCTGTCTGCAGCCCGTCAGCCTCTGGGTTTGCCCAAGGAATTATCAACCCTGTAGAAGTAAATAGCATTCCATGAAGAGCTATTGAGGTATTGAAAAACTAGAAAATATCTCAAATTAATCAATGCAATGTCATCAGCCAGATTCAAGAATTTCTGACTAATTTGTTGTCTGCGTGCCTGTGACAAGTTCAGCACTGCTGTCACTGTCTGCTCCTCACTAGTTTTGTGTCCTCACCTGTGTCAGTGACCACTTCTGTTCCATCATTGCCAGTTCAGGAGGGTCTGTCAGGACTGGACAACTATTGAACAGTGTCAGACTCTGAATTGCTGAGTTCTTTCCCTCTGCACTACTTGAAAAGAGCCTGATTTTTTCAAAACTCAGACTGTAGTTAGGATAAAGGTCAGTGACTTAGTACACTTGATATACTTGGTACAGTTTGCTTGAAATGTCAAGAAATATGATAACTTTTCCATAAACTAATAGGTTAATCCAATATGATCACTGAGAAAGAAATAATTCTATTTTCAAATGTTTCCACAAACTCGGTATTGTCATGAACACAGATACTGAATTTCTGATGACTGGTGAAATGTATTTCCATGGTGTTTGGAGCTGTGTACGCATATTCAGGTAATTCATTCCACTCTCAGTAATGCAGGATGCTATAAATCACAACAAAAGTTTCATAAATATGCAACTAAAAATCAAGAGTGATTGTGAACAGAGTCAGCAAAAAGACTATTTTAGTAAAATGATCAGCAGTCAGGAAGAGTCTCAGGTGAATAGGCAGTTTTCCCTGATTTCTGGATATAACTATGTTAATGTATTTTGCCAATCTCATGAAAAGTCTGTTGGAGTTGCCATTCATTTTTTAACTTGAGCACCATCTAGTGTGCATGATAAAAATATTTTTAAAAGTAAATTTAAGGCCAGAGCATTATGGCACTTGGGAGTGGAAGTGCTGGCATATTTTCAATGTCAAAAGGAAAAAAAAAAAGCTTACATCCTGCTAAATTTCAGTAAATCAAGCTTTAAGTGACATTCTTGGGAGCCCACTCCCCCTTTTAACTTGTGCTTCACTTAATCACTTGCTTGCACTTAAAATAGATGCAAGAAATGAAACTCACAAAAATAAATTTATTTATTGGCAAGCAGGTTGAAAATAAAAAAAAACCCAGACAACAACTGTTTTGTTTCTAAATACAAACACATATTTGTTTAGTCATGCAAATATAAATGCAGAGTCCTGCATGTTGCTGAAAGCTGATACTGTCTGATCTACCAAACCCCTGGCTTTCAGCTAAATAGATTTTGGCAGATATTCTCTAGATCTATCAGGCTTTGAATGCAGCCAGAGATGAGTCTTTCCTGCATGCCTGGGTCAGAGTGAGTGCCTTTATGAAAAGTTCAGTGTGCTTGAATTTTTCCTGCTAGCATTCCTTGGTGCAGCCTGTGCCCATGGTATGTTTTGGGAGCAGCCCAGCTGTCATTTGCTAAGGAAGTTCATTCTGCTCTTTGCAGTACATTTGGTTTGCACCTTTACTGGGAAGTCCCTCTGACAGTAACTTCTGCTCTTTTTCTAATCACCTCACATTCCCCCATATAACAAGATTAAGAGCTGCTGCTGGAGGAGCATTACTCATCCATCAGTTATTCCTCCATCACCAGCCACAGCTCTGCCCTTGCTGCAGGAGTTCCTGTGAGAAGGGAAAGATCTCTGGCTCCCATGAGTGCTTCTGGCTTCTGAGTAGTTTTAAAATCAGAGGAAATCAAAACCGACCTTTAGATTTTTCTTTAAAAAGCTTATGACTTGTGCATCAAGTGAGAGATTCTTTTGGGAAGCGGGAGGCAAAAGAAGGGGACATTACCAAGATTTTTTAAAACTTTCTGCTTGAGCATCTACTGATTTATTGCTGCTGATATTTTGTGAAAAAAAAAGTCTGCTTAGGCATACAAACCACTATTGTTTCAATCCCAGAAATGAAAGCCAAAGCAGGTAGAACTATACCCAGAGAATCAAGTTTTCTTGTTAAGACTAAGACAAGGGAAAAACATAATTTGGGACATTTCTCTTTCTCAGTTGAAACAAGTCTCTGGGAATGGATATCCCCTGGCCAACTGTGCTCTGGCAAACTTCAGAGCTCCTTACTTCTATAATGTTTCTATGAAATCTATCTCTAAACTGGAATAATTCAGATCAATAGCTGCAATTTTTAAAGCTTAATAGCTGTATCTGGATGAAGCTTTTGAATTTGACCTATCATTTGCTGACTTGTAACCCAGACATATGGTCTCTAGTGCAGCACAAACTGCAAATTTTCACCAAAGCCACACATCAAATGAATTCTCGGAATCAATTGTTCATATAATAAGTGATAACAGATGCATTGTGGTGAGTCACCCCACTGCACACTAGGGTTGAAAACTGGGGTTGAAACACACCTTGTGTGTGTGAGAGAGTTGTGAGCCCTGCAATCTAGAGAACACATTAATAAATTCTAGTTTTAGGGGGATCTTCTGGTGGGATTACCTTCTCCACCCAGAACAATTTTTCATTGAATTATGCTAAGACTCTGAAGTATTGGGCAACCTCTTTAGGCAGAGAGAGTTTTCCCTTTCTAGCCATTTGTTGCATTCCAAGAGTGAAATGCCAAATGAAAAATAAACTGAGCTAGGAAGAAAAGAGTGCCTCAGTGTATGTTCAAGAGATATGGCAGAAAATTGAGAATGCCAAACATGAAAATAATGGTAAAAATTTTTTGAAGTTAGATCCCCTACTCTTATTAGTGTTTACTGTTGGGTATTTTTATGACATTTATTTCTGCTCAGACTGTAATATCAATATTATTTGAATGATTCATAATAGACTAATTCAGTTTTTCTTTTGGAAGGGGAAATCTTGCCACAAACCAGATGTTGTGTCTGATCTGAATTTTTTAATTGATTACAAAAGTACACACAAATGTGTACTTTGTCAGGCTCTTGAAAAAGGACAGGAACTGCTTATTTTCCCTTAAGTGGAACTGTGTTGAAACAGTAAAGTGATTTATAAGGACTGTGAAATTATAAGTCTTCAACCTTCCTCTCCCCTCCCCCCCCAACAAATCAAAAGACTTGTAGTCTCCTCTAAGGCATGATTCCCATTCCAATCTTATCAAAGTTCAGGTGGAGTTGTTGCTCTCTGGTATGCAGCATAAAAATACCACCAAACTAAGAATTAAGCAAGTGGTTTTAACACTGCTAGAATTGGTTTGCTCACCTGAACCACAACACAGAGAATTTGGTGATGCTGTCTCTTAGAAAGCTCTGCTTCAGTGGTTCTCCATTTCTTTATGTAATTTCTGGAAAGTTTAGTTTAGGTGTTGTAATGTTCCTTGCACAGCCAGCTATCAAAGCTTTTAGCATGGAAAAGAACTGCTTTCCATTAGTGCTTTACTGTCCATACAGGATTTCAGTATCTCATAGAGGATTTGGCTTTATCATTTAAACATGGTTCAAGAGGTTTGCCATTCTGCCTTTTCATCAAGATTGTAATTTTGGATAGGATTGTTAAATGGGGTATTATCAAGCAGAGATGCCTATTCTTTTTTCTTCAACAACATGGTTTTAGAAGCACTTTGATTTGGCTTAAGTCCTTTCTTCTTCAACAGTAGTTTTGTAATACTTGAAGGCTGATAAGTTTACCACAAACATGCTTTGGGCCCTGTTCCCTCCAGGAGTTGCTAAAAAATGGAATCTAATGGATGGATGAAGCAGCTTGGGCAGTCATATCACATGGGATGGGAAAGGGGCATCTGAGGAGCCAGCATGAATTGCAGACTGAGGCCAGGTAGAGTAAACACCACAGAGGTCACACTCTAAAAGGGGCTGTAATTGTCACAGTCTCAATGTAGAAGAATTAACTGTTCACATTTTAAGACACAAATGAAGAGGAGAGCTGCTGGCCAGTGAAGTCTGACCACCAGCACTCCAAGCTCCTACAAGAACAACTGAAATGGCTTGGGAAGAGGTATCCTGAGAGGTGCAGTATAATTCTCTCAAAATGTTGCTGTTTTCTTTTCATTTCATTCTGTGGAAAAAGTAGCAACTGGTCCTATTCCCTGACCCAGTCACCTGTGTGCTAGGGGGACACCACTTGTGAAGGTAATGAGTAGGATGAGCTCACTGAATTCCCATCTTACCAGATGTTCATTATTTGTGGACATCTCGTGAAAGAAGATGGAATGTCTGACTGAACAATTGGATTATCTGTATTTTTGGGTGGTGTTTTGTATTATTTATTATTTTATTTGCAAATCCAGGGATCTCAAATCTTCAACTGCTTCTTTTTGTTCATAAGTGAATACTTTCTTGTCTGAGTCTGAAGGCCACACACCTGCACGTTCCCATTTCCTCACCCTATAACTAAATCCTGAAAACAACTTCCAGGAGTACTTGAAATCTTGTTGATCTTATTAAAATTAAACAGCCAGTTTTAGGAGAATTGCTTAGTCTAACAGGGTTTATAAAATTACTCTGAACAGGGAAATTAGGACCAAATGAGAAGTAGACTAATATTTGGTTGTGGTTATGTTGAAGAGCGTCCTTTATGGAAAATTTTAACTGCTCATTATTTCATAGAGATCTATTGCATATTATGCTTTCAGGAACAATTGGATTAGATATTGTTAATCATATCCCTCTGTGGGTCTGGACATTATTGTGACCTATACATTTTTTTAGTCTGTATGTGTTATTCCTGTGGGTAGTTACCTTAGTGAGATAACAGAAAATAGACATAGACAACCAAACATCTTTAAATCTATGCATTGCTCATTTTTCAGTTTAGAGGCCTTGCCATCAGCTATTCTATAACTCAGTGGAATTGTGCCTTATAACAACTTCCCTGCCAGCAAGCTTATCAGGACATTTCAGACTACTGCAGCCTTATCTAGAGATCTTCAGTGCATGCTTTAAGATCCTTCTCCTTTAGCAGGCACAGCTGTAGCCTGGGATGACCTAAGTAGTTTGTTTCAGAGAGCATATTTACTGTCTAAATACTTCTGCTGAACTGCCACAATTTAAAACCCAGCATATGAAAGCAATTTGACTGTAGTGCACATTCTCCTGAATATTTTGGACTAAAAGTGATGATTCAGTACCTGCTGCATCAACAGTTGAGTTATTCCTGCAGCAGAAGCCACCATGATGCAGTGACTGTTTTGCTTGAACTTTGCATTACTTCAGTTGGCAGCAGGGGAATTAGAAATTGTCCTTATGCCAGGACACATTTTCCTCATGTGATCTTTTATCTATTAATTAGATGGAACCTTTAAAATAGTGTGACTCAGGCATTAAGGGTGGTTTCTGGTCTGGATGTGAAAAACAGAAGAGAGTTGCTGGAGATAATCACCTGACAAAGACGTGCAAGAACACACCCACACAGTCACCTGCTTTGGTCTGCTTGTCTTTGGAGTTTGAAGGGTCATTTAATTAATGTATAAAAGT
The DNA here is from genome assembly GCA_013400575.1 of Peucedramus taeniatus. Classification (NCBI taxonomy): domain Eukaryota; kingdom Metazoa; phylum Chordata; class Aves; order Passeriformes; family Fringillidae; genus Peucedramus; species Peucedramus taeniatus. The sequence continues at coordinate 187,697 of WBNO01012046.1, forward strand.
CTCCCCCAAACTGTCTCCAGCCTACACAGCTCATAACCCTTGATCAAGGCAAAACTCCCAGAGATTACAGTGGGGAACAGGAACATGTGTTTCCTCATATCCATAAGGCACTTGTCAATGACAAGTAGATTGAAAGGACTCACCTGGTGTGACTCTTGGGGATGGTGCTGTGCAGGGCCAGGAACTGGATTTCATGATCCTGATGTAGCCCTTCCAACTCAATATATTCTCTGGTTTTGTGACTCACCCTGGGCTATGACCTGGGAATGGGGCTTCTCTAGAATCCACAGTAATGTATCTATACTCATGATATTCTGCTAAAAATACTTCTCCTTAAAAGAATACTTCTATAAACAAAATACTAGTTTAAAAAGAGGCAGGACTAAATGGCTACCATGTTTCAGTGGATAATGCTCTGGTCCAGTTTCAAATGATCCAAGCCTTAGGTCCTTTGTCATGGACTAGGTACAATCAATCTGGGTTTTGCTACAACTCCTGTCTTTGTAGATTTGTCACCACTGAGCTCTGACTCAATTTTACGCCATCAGACTTGTCTATCACATCAGATCCACAGCTGACTCTCAGCAGCTGTAAATCAATACATCTTTTTTTTTGATTTCAGTGTTGTTTCCTATTCATCAGCTGATGATCAGACCAAGGATTCATTAACAGACTTTCCCATCTGTGTTGCGATCTGTATTTCTAGTTAATTATAGTGATGGCAGTTTTTCTCCTGGGTTTAACTTTTGCTCTGGGTTTATTTGCTTTATTAGAACTGTATTTTATTGCACTCCTATTCTAGCAAGTTACCTTGAAATAGCTTATTGAATTTTAAAAAAATTACATTTTTAAATGATAAAAAAAAAAAGAAGTGGAATTTCCATTATAAAAATGTCCTGCCTTCAGAATTATTGCCTGTAAGTTGGTGACACCTTTCTGGGTTTTGATTTTTTTCATCCATCAGTTCCAGACCATAGCAGACATGAAGCTTTTTAACCTTGTGTGTTAGGTTTATATATATTTATTATATAATTCATTAAATGTAATGCTTAAATGGACATTTTTCAATGACATCTCAGTAACAAAAAAAGACACTAGGGTAAGTACAAAAAGTTGGATAATTATGCTCAAGACTGTGAGCTACATTTGTCACTGCCATTGAATTTGCTGCAAGTGATTTGGATTGCTATTTTAAAATTAAATATGGAGTTTATTTAATTTTTTAAGAAAATATTACAACAAAAGTCTGAGAAGAAAGAAACAAAGCCGTTAATGGGCTATGTTCAACCCACATCAGAAAAAAACCCCAAAAAACCTCTTTCCTTCTCAGCGCCTGAGGTAGTACAGAAATTAATTGATTAGTAGGCCCTCTGAAAATCATCTTCAGCAAGAAACTATCCTTGTTTCTGATATATAGGGACTGTGTAACTTCAAGGGTGCAACACATGGTGATTGTCAAGCTTCTTGGCATCTCCTTCTCCAGTTCCTTCACCTTGCAAGGGAAAATTAGAAGGAAAGAGTAGGGATGAGGCTAAACTCTCCTAGAGGCATTCAGCCATTTTCCCTGTTATGTGCAACCATCCCCAATTATTTCTTGATTTCAGAAGACTTCTGTGTCACAAATAGTACAGGATCAGCTTCCAAAACCAAATCCAGTCACAGGGAGGAAAGAAAGGAGTTGTCTGAAATTTTGGAAAATGGAAAAATCTTGTTTTAAAATTCAAACTAAAAAATGTTTTTAATGCAAATAACTTGCACCAAACAATAAGATTCTATTGGTTAAACTATAACTTTAGATACTTTTATGGCATTTTTTTTCAGGAGATGACAAGCTTGATCTCAAGAAGTTCCTTAGAAACATACTTGTCACAATATGCAGAATCTCATAATCTCTTATTGCTAACTTGCCTCCAAACATAAAAGCAGACAAAAACTAATGAGAGAAAAATATTAAATTATATAATTCCATCAAATTTCCTGCATTTCTAAAGTTTTAATCTAGTGATTTTATCTGGTCATAAACTTAGTTCATGAAAATGCCGCACATCTCAAAGTGGATGGAAGCACCCAATTTCATACGCTTAGATTCTTATACTTGAATATCTAATCCCCTTCTTTAGATATAAAAAGAATATAATTAAGTTGTTGGATTAAGACTATAAGGTCCTTGAGGCAAGGGTTTTTTGCAAAAATTGCTTTTTAAAGCTTTCTTTAAAGACCCGTGGTAGTATTAAATGCATATAAGAACAGCAATCCACACATTTTCTTGCAGAATTTTTATTAAGTAACAATTATGTGAATATCTTTGTACTAGGGTAACGAACTCCTTGCTTCCTCAATTATTTGCTACAGTAAAAATGTTAAGCACTTTTAAGAAACAGTTTAAATCCCTGAAAACAAATATTCATTAATTACTCTGAAGGTAAAATATTTGAAGCCAAGCTGATAATGTTTATTATTAATGTAAGTACCAATAAATATTTCCATTTTAACCACTGGGAAGAGTCTTCCACCAGTAAAGTAAATTCCTGAGAAACTACTGCTACTCTGAGGCAAAGATTTTCTCTCTTCTGTGTTGGGAATCTTCTCCTCCACACCACATGTTTGTATCTGTCAAATCAATTATTTCATGTAGTGACAGTGAAGGCATGGGAATGATTCTGCACAGTTGGACTACTTCCCCCTTTGAAAAGGGGGAAGTAAAAAAAAAAAAATTTAATTTTTTAAAATTAAAAATTAAAATTAATGCCTTTTTTTTGCCATGTTTGTAGACAATGTGAGCGAGACCATTTGTGATTGGATAGCATAGCATTATCTCTTTGCTAAATTCCAGGAGCCTCATTTAAAGACAACTTTTGTTCAGCAGAGTTAATTTGCCAAGCAAGGAATGGCTTGTCGTAGCAAAGGGCTGGCTTGCACACTCAGGCTTCTCTCCCAGCATGGTGCATTACTTTTTGTAAGCTTCTATATATGTGTCCTACCTTATTTCAAGTAAACAAAAATTTTAGAGACACAGACTAGGAAAAATAAAACTTTTTTTTTTAATATTCACTGCAGTTGCAAGCAAAAATTCAAATCCCTGAGCAGGTCATTATTTTTGAGGCATTTTTCAACCTTAATTATCCTGTGATACTTCTTTATTTTAGGTTATTCAAAGTCACATATATAAAAGGAGAATAAAGCCCCCTTCCACTTGAAGATTACATTATTGTGAGCTATAGTTACAGCTGCTTTATTGGTGAAATGCTGTTGATTTTCAGAAGTATATGCTGCCCTGGCTCCTGGATGGAGCCTTGAGGCTTGAGCAAGTGAAAGGTGTCTTGCCCAGGGAAGGCAGGGCTGGAATTAGATGATTTTTAAGGACCCTTCTAACCCAAATAATTCAGTGTTTTTATGATCTGCAGACATTTATGGAAATCAAGTCCTGTATCCTGAAATAACCAACCATAGCTTCAGGTGTGCAATCTAAAGGTACTGATCATGGAAAAATTGAAAGCATCTGTTGCTGGAAGAAGCGCAGGGTTTGGTAAGAGCTGGGCTTTGCTGAATGCTTCATGTGCTGAGGAATCTGGGAGCACTCAGAGCTGATAACCTGGGTCCAGGCTGCCACATCCACTGGAACATGTTGTCTGTGCCTTTCACCAAAATGGAAAGGGAAGGCAACAGGAAATGTGGATTCCCAGCACTCTGTCAGGCCCTGGCTTCCAGCTGGGAGTAGCTGTGAGAGCAGGGAGCTCTGAGCAGGCTCCAGGGGAGCTGCTGTGGAGGAGCATGCCTCAGGTGGGTCACTCAGGATGGCTGCTGTGGGTCCTGCAGCCACTGGCTCTAGCACTGCCCAGGGAGAAGCAGGGGAACCAGCACTGCAGCAACCCCCAGCTGGTGAGGGATGATTCCTGGGTGTACTGCAGGTAGACGTGATTTACAGTGGGGTTTTCAATACTCAGGTAGCCTTTCCTGGCCTCCTGCTTCCTGAAGGCTTTAAAAAGCTGATGCACTTTCCATCACTGGAAGAGTTTTGTCCTGGCTGTTCCTGCCCAGGGTAGTTTTCATAGACCTCATGGGCTGCTAATGGAAGTGGGCAGCACTTTATGCCTGCCCTGTGTCCTGGCCCACAACAAATCACCCTCCAAAGTCCATTACAAAGCAGTCAAGGAGAGGCTGTTGCTTCAGCAGAATGTTCTGTAGTGCAGAGAATTTCATTCCTTTGTCTGGAATGGAAAAAGTGCCTTTCCAGGACATAATGTCATGAGAGCTGGGCTCTGAACTGCATTAGAGACCCACCCTAAATATCTGACTGCTCTTTTGTGAAGAACTGCTAATCAAACTCCTGTAATAAAAAAACTGTCAGAATGGACTTACACTTCTAAAAAGCCCTCCAGGGTCAGTAAAAATCATTAATTCTTTTTCAAAAAGCATTCAGCTCTCTGAAACATAAGGAAATGTGCAGGTCTTATACTCAAGCCTCTCCACTCTCTTCATTTATCTCAAAAAGTTTGTTAAATTTTTAATATAATCTCAGGACTCTGGGAACTTGGGTATCAAAAATTCACTCACTGTACTACTCAAGATATGATAATTAACACTGAGCAGATATTTTCTTCTAGCATAGGAATGTCATAGTTTTGAATCAACTATGGACAATACAGTTAAGAGAAATGAGGTGAGAAAGTCATGTAAAAGAAGCATGAAAAGCTATTCTTTTTCTAGTTACTTTTTCTCCCTACTCCTCTGCAAAATGCATTATTTATGGAACATGTTGTTTTCTGCGGCTGACTTATGAAAAAGCTTTGAATCAATAATTTGGTAAACCCATTATAAGGATCATTTTATAACTAGTATTGTTCAGACACATTTCAAATGCAATGAACATTCAGAAGAAACAATAATAATTATGGCAGATGGCAAGCAGAGACATAACTTGCTTTGAATGCAAAACTGCACTTCAGACAGCTATTTTAGTTTTTTTCAACTCATAGGTTGTCTGCCAGAGGTTCTTGCAAGCCAGATGTAGGCAGTTAATTCCACAGAAATCAATGAAATAGCATGCAGAAGTGTGAGACTAAAAGATCTTTCTCAAGAAGGTAACTTCCATTTAATAAAGTTCCTTGCTTTATCTTGGTTCTATATTTCAAAGGCTTCTAAGCAATATTTACCTTAAAGGTCACCATTTGGGTCACTCTTGCCTGCAGTGTCAGAGGAAGCTGCAGCCCAGCTTTTCTCTGGCACTGTGCTGCTGGGGCAATATGCTGCCATGAAATCCAGCCTTGACAAGAGAAATAGAAATAGCTGAGGACCTCAAAGGCAAAGTTAAATATGTAAATAATTTCCCTAACCAATGTACCTATTTGCATTTACTTCCATTTGCTCCAAATAGTCTGAGCGTGGGAGTTTTTTATAGTCAATATTGCTATTTTGTAGGAAAAAATATTGGGTTTTGACAAAAATTATTTTCACAAGTATATCACTTGGATTTATTATTTTCCTTCAAAAATAGAAATGGTTGAATAGGCCAGTATTTGACTGATAATAAGACATTCAATTAAAAAGTTCTGCTACAGTGCATAATAGGAATAATGGTTATCTTTTCTTTGATGATAACACTGAGATTTCAAGCTCCATTGAATTGCTTTTGATGTGTTCTGACCAGAATTCCATGATATACCTGGCTTCTCCATGATGCAAAAGTTTATGTTGCAACTGTGACACAATGTGCAACCTACAAGATAAATCTGCAAGGGAGATTAACAAGAAATATTAGAAGGATATTTCCTCTTAGTCTCCCATTTGGCAATGTTTCTGAAGTGAAATATTTTGTTCTGAAGTAATTTTTCACTTTTTAAAAGAAATTATATAGTTTTTCTGGCAAAAGTCCTTTCTTTTCTACTGGTTTCTTTAGTCAGATACTTAGCATTCGTTACGAAAAATGAAGCTGTGTGGCAGGTTATATTATGAATGTACATTACTGGTTTTTACTTGACAAATGAAGCTTTAAAAATGCCTTATACACTTGGAAAAAAAAAAAAAAGTATCTCCTTATGTATCTAAGCCATGGACCCAGAATTAATTTCTGTTCATTTTTGTTCACATTCTTAGTAACAAAATGTCAAACATATGGATGTTTTAAAAAGGAAACAAAAAAGGGTGGTAAAACATTAAATCACATTTCTAATTAGAAGCCAATTTAATATCTTTGGTGATGCTAATGTTCTCACACTGTTGCACTGGCAACTCTTGGCAAATATTTATTTTTCTAATGGTAACTAGCCTATGGTCGATCCACTTCCAATGGACTTGGAAATTGCATTTAATACTGGTAAAAAGGATATGACTCTGAATTGGAGTTGTGAACATGACCTTCAGCTTCAGATGAGTATGCTGAACATTTCCCTTGGTCCTTTCTTCCATAGGAAAAGGAAACCTGGTAATGAGAGATGAAAGGTGCTGTGGTTTTGCTCACCAAGCTGAATGCCCTAGGGAAAATGTTTGGGGTTTGCTGAGTAAGGTGTGTGGATTAGATCTCATGGAAGCTGCACAGCTGCAATAAGCATAAACAGTGAATGCCTAGTGAAATGATATGACAAGTGCTTAGCAGGGAATCTCTGGTCTGATTTATGTTCCTAGAAGTATTTTTTTTGATATCTCAAAAAAGCAGCAAGTTAGCATTAATAGAGAATCTGCACATAGATTATTTGCATGAAGGGAAAATTGTTAAGTGCTTCAATCAATGTAACATCTCGCTGGTATTGGTAAGGAGGGCCAGCAGTCAGATGAAAGACAGTCTGTTGAAATTATAAAGTACTGTTTTCTTATCCCAGCAGGGTTTCCAGCTCTGACTTGATGGTCTCTTTAGATCATGCTGGTTTTATCCTGGTTAGTCCTTCAGGAGAACAATTTTTACTGTCTGGTACAGTTCATGAGAACTGTAGATAATTACAAATGTGTGAGGTATATGCTGCTAGTAGCTCATGTGGCTCATGTTCCCCTGTAAAGGACATGTTGCAGTAGCACGTGGAAGGAGAAAGCTGGAACTATGTACCAGTGGAAAAGAAAAAACTCCAAAACCTAAAGCTGAACAATAAGGACTGCTTGTAGAATAGCAATACCATGATTTAGCAACACATGGATCAGCCACAGTTTCCAGATTAAAGAGGAAAAGTTATTTGTTGCCTGTCAGGATGATGAATAGAATGTTTTTGCATTACATCAGCACAGCTTTTGTTTTCAGTATGTTGCAGCATTGAATCAACATGTTACAGTTGCTGAATGCAACCTCAAAGATAAAAAGGGTTTTAGGCCAGTAGCAAGAACAGTAATTCATTATCAGTGGAACCTTCAATTATTAAAATGAATAGGAGCCCTAAAAACATATTTTCCAAAAGCTTGCTTCTACCCTGTATTTTAAAGAGATGGTGAAAACTCTTCTGATGACTGTTCCAACTGTGGATTTGCCTGTCTTGGTACATGCAAATTGCCTCAGGCCTGCTTCAGGGTTTCACTATTGAAAGAGTATAAGCAGCAAAGTCAAAAGCAAACAGCTCATGTAGAAGGGAGATCATGTCAGAGGATCATAGCAAAACAATTTGGAAAGGACCTTATAAAATGGAAAGAACCTCTGGAGGACATGTGGTCAAATCCCCACTTGAAGCAGGGACAAATTAGAAAACTTTCTTGGGATATTGTCTGGTGGGGTTCACACAGGAACTTGCTTTAGGAACAGGCAGATCATCTGCTTTTTGATTGTTTGCACAGGCATTCTAAGTCTGCATGTTTAAGGTGTATCTGGACAAGAAAAATTGACTTGTGTCTGGAGCATGTTGCAGGAACATCTTTATTCCAATTTTCTGGTTTGCTTCTATGAATGATTCTGCATTCAGAAGAGGGACTGTTAAAGGGAAGATCAAGAGGAGAAAGGGGCAAAACTGGTTGTCACTGTGCCTTCATGACTGTACTTAGTTTCACAGCTAAGTATAGCAAGTAATAGCTGACAAGAAAGTGCAAACAGGAGCAAAGTGTATTGAGCACAGGTCATGGATTAACATGTTATACAAGTGCATTGTTTGAAATTGCTGGGAAGATGGACAGGGATATTGCTGGGTACTGACTGGCAGCCTGTGCCAAATAGTGGCTATAAAACCCTCAGGTGAGATCAAGGGAAGCATTGCTATGCAGACATCCACCACTGGATGAGGAATGGATGAGAAGGAGGACACAGAGTGAAACTGTTGGTTCTGAGCCACTGAACAGTGCCTGACCCCGGGTCTGGATGCAGGGGGGTGTTGTGCTGCTGCAAGACTGAGTCAACTTGCTGAGGTGGTAACTGGGGTGGGTCTTGTTTTGTGTGTGCGTGAATTAAGAGCTTTTTCAGCCCAAGCTCATCCCTTGCTCAGTTCCCTCAATAAACTGAGCTTAACACTGTTGCATTTCCTGGTGTTCCCTTTCCCTGCAACACAAATATACATCTGACTCTCAGGATGACAAGGAGTCCAGATGCCACTGGCTCACATGCAGTCAGGCTCAGGAGCTGGAAAGTGCTATTTGGCTCTAAATCTGTCAGCTCAGATGCTGAGACTGTTTCTCTCTGGTGGTTTGCCTTTGCTGCAAATACTTGTCTCTCTTAACAGTTTAAAACACTTGAAATATCAGAGGATTCCATGTGATCAGTTGTACTTTGGTTAACTTCATGCACCTGTGTAGCACAGAAAATAACAGCAAATGAAAACAGTGCTCGATTCTGTCTGTTCAGTGTCTGGCTACCAAAAATACCACGAGAGGAAATTTCATATGACAGTGCTGCTGTTTTATATAGGAAGGAAGGGGCTCATTCCACATAAAAATGAAGGGCTTAAGGAGCTCAGGTGTGGCTCTGAACATGTGCAGGGAGTGAAATTCCCCATAAAACCCTAATGGGCTTTTAATCATTATATTTTAAAAGTTTCTCCCTTTAAAGTACTGGGCCTGACTCTAATGTCAGGATACCAGCCTAACACAGATTTTATTCAGTTGAAAGAAGACCAGATTAGCCTTTTGTAGCAATATGGCATAGCCTTTCCTTCTGGAATTCTTAAATTAAAATTGAAGCTGTATGATAATTCTGAATATATCCACAATAAGGCTCTCTGATAACAATTACTGGTGATCTGCTACCACTTTTTGAAGCCTATTAAGGAACTGATTTTACTGCAGCTCCTTAAGGCAGAAATCCCTATTAAAAAAAAAAAAAAAAAAACAAAAAAAAAAAAAAAAAAAAACCCCAGAGTTAAATTATTTTTCCATGACTTTTTGAAGAAGAACACATTGAAATTTGAAGCTCTTCTTACCATTCTGAGCCATTAAGTGCACTTATTTAGATCCAGAATAAGCAGGTGATGTTAATTATCTTTCCCCTATTGCTGGTGGTTTTTTGTGGTAGTGCTTTCAGCTGCACCATTATTGCCTGCTCTGTGACAGCTTAGAAATTTTAAATTACTCTTAACCTTGGCCAAATTTGTAACTGATATAATTTGACATTGCTCCATTGAGTTTGCAATATTGACTGTCACTAAAGCAAGTGATAACACATGATTTCTAACGTTTAAGAAGGCAAGAAGAGTTCAGCCATATGAAAAATTTAAATGTTGTAATCTTTAAATGAAGCATGTGAGAATTCTCATTTAATGACAGGTAAATACTGAGTTAATACCAGGTTAATCAATGCTAATGGAAGTGAAATGCTGCTCTAGGAAAATCCTGTGAAACCCAAGCTGTATCTGCTAGTGATACCAATAAAAATGTACTCCCACATTTTTTCTGTATGATTCAAAGATGAGAACACACAGTGTGATACATGCTTCCTTAGAGAAGCTAAGTCTTGCTACTTAGCTGTTTTCTAGAGATTAGGTAATAATGGAAGCAGTGGACTCAGACCTGACTTCTCACAATCTGTTATTCAACAGTCGGTTTGTGCACTGTTCATTCTACACTGGATACAAAGCATGGCATATTTGGATTAAGAAGCTTGACTTGATTCTAGAGTGTGATAATCAACTCATGGAAACCTGATTTTTTTTTTCTTTTCTGGTTACCAAGGCAAAATAAGAAGGCAGTTTCTGATCTTAGTATTTGAGTGTCAGTCTGGAGTGATCCCTTGACTTCAAACCACTCCTCCCCTTTTTCTGCCAGTGCTCATCTGTTCACATATGCTCTCGTTTTATTATTCTGTTTTCTGCTTCATGCCTCAGTGATTCTTTTAATGCATGCTCTCTGCTTCGACCACCCTTTCATTTTGTTTGTCAAGCATAGAACCATCGAATAGTTTGGTTGGAAGAGATCTCAAAGAACATCCAGTTGCAGCCCCCCCTGCCATGGGCAGGGGCACCTTCCACTAGACCAGGTTGCTCAAAGCCCTGTCCAACACTGCCTCTTCGTTGAAAGTGCTCCTCAAAACCTAATAATTATATCTTGGTTTTCTTCTCATACTTTGGTTTCCTAAATGAAATTCTGAATTAATCGATGATAATTGCAACACTTCTAGTGTCTTCCTGAGAGATAGACCTAGTTTTCTGCATCTGGACTTGTCAAAGAAAGATTGCATAGTGTTGGAACAGAGACAATTGGATGGACTTCCTGTATTTACAGTGGTGCATTGGCCAGATTTTTATTTTTTGTCAAGTGCTTTGCTCTTCTGAAAGATTTTCCCATTCCTGTTAGATGAAAGCTGGTTCCCTCTGAGATTGGGACTTCAGAGGCAATGACATTTACACTCCTGTTCACTCTACCTACCATCAGCAATTTAGCTGAGGTCTCTGTGTCAGGAATTGAGTCATGCTAGATCTCCTCTGCAATCATTAGGTGGAGAGAAGTAGTCTAAGGAGAGAGGTCCATTTCCTCATGGTATGTACCACCCTCCAGATCTGATGCTGGCTCTCTTTAGGGACCAGAGTGTTGTTTGTGCTGGCTAGACACCAAGTTTGGGCAACTCTGGTTTCATCTGGGACCTTAATGTCACAGAAAATCAAACAAAGCATTAGCTGAACAGATATCAAATTAAGTGGAGCCAATTCAACATTCTGACACCACTTGACTTGCCCCAAGTTTTATCTGCTGGGAAAGGGCTATAAATGCTACGCAAGGATTCCCTCATCCTCCCTTTTTTCTGAACAGCTGGGCCATGATGCTGTATTGTACACAAATGACACATGTATCCATAATTCCACATTGTATCCAAGCCCAAAAGCACCCTTTTAATTTAGTAAATTAAAAATCAGGAATAATTCTTGCATCAGGGATGCAAGCACAATTCTGAAGTGGTTTTACTGCCATAATATTAATACTTTGAGAGACTGCAGTCTTCATTCTACATTTCTTGCTGAACCCACATTTTCATCTTTTACCGGGGGCTCTCTAAATAGGTGTAGTTTTATTTTCCATTTTTTTTTTTTTTAATGAACCCTTTAGAAGTAATGCATAATGTTCAGGCACATTGTTTAAGTATGTAAAGGCAATTGAAGCATGGAAGAAAGGACTACAATACCAAGTTTTGGAATGCTTCCCCCAGTGCCAATCAGAATGAAAAGAAGAAGCGGAAAGAGGCAGGCAATGTGTGTAACAATGAACAAAGAACAATGCCTATTAGCACTTTAGATTTCTTTGGATTGTGTTCCTTTCAGCAAGCAGCTTTAGTTTGAAGGTGACGCAGAAAATACCACAGAAAACATCTTAAAAGCAGAAAAGAACCCCATTACAAAGTTTTATGCTGTACATCATCTTACTGGTTAGGTATGTAATTTTGACAAGATTTATCATAATGAAAAGCTTTCATGGCAGTGACATGGAGGTTCAGAGTATTGATATTTCATTCAACTGCTGGTACAGATGAACCACTATAAATAACCAATGCAGTGTGATGACAGCAGGAAACGTGACACTCCCAGTTCTGTTCAGAGGCAATGGGAACAGATTAAAACTACAGAGAAGTTCTTTGGAAATCCAAAGTTCTCTTTCCTGGCTGTACTGCCCATGAAATGACAGACTAATCATCAGTAAGAAATCAGCAACAATTCTGCTGAATAGGTGTATGGTGCTTGATCTCTAACTTTTCCTGCAAAAGCACAAGAGATGCGCAAAGCAATCCCACTGCCAAGCACAAGGTCAAGAATTACCCAAACTCCATAATGTCCACTTGTTTATTCAATTGTTGCTGCCATCTTGGAGGTTTTCCTGGATTCATCATCATTGTCCTTGCTGTGGGTCCCAATCAATTGGTAAATTCAGCTGTTTTCTAGCCAAGAGTCTGTGAAATGAGCTGTAGAGGAAGTGCAGTGAAATTTCAAGATGTGATATGTTTATGTGCAAATTATGAGTCACAATGAGTATGACGGACCTCTTAAACTGTTAAGAGAAGTGACTAATGATTAATTAGTTCAATAAAGCATTGCCATAGAGTGTGAAAACTAGCTGTACTGGTTTTAGGTCTCCAACAAAACCACAGGTGCAATAAAACAATAAATCTTGTTCTTATTTTCATTCAGCCTCATACAGTGAGAACTGGCCCAACATCAAGTGGTTCCCTTTATTTGAGGTACTACATCTGTAGCTCAGTGTTTGTTGTCAGTAAACACAGGGTAGTCCTTTTAGAGTCCAGGAGAGCCATTTGGCAAAGCATTTAGGCATATGGCTTGCTTTGGAATACATTAAAACTCACAGGTTTCTGTTCAGTTCTTTCTACAAGTGGCACCAACAGCTGCATCAGAGGGAGGAACTCCGCAGCTAAGAAGCCAGGTTAAGAGAGGAAGACTCCTTGCACTCCCTTACCAGGTGTACCAGGCTGTTCCCTGAGACAAAATATTTAGTGTTGCAACATATTTTTAAATATATATTTAAAATTTTTAAATTTTTGCTGATTAAACCTATTTTGTTTCCCCATTTAAATATTTGCTTCCTTGGGAACTTTTCTAAACTGCTCTTTATTCTTTGTTTCTCACGGTAGCAGACACCCCTTGCATGGATATGTTCTTATTTTCAAGTAGTTCAATGTAAATGTGGGCAGGGACAGCTCTAGAGGAAGTCTAGATATGTCTAGAAGCTGAAGCTGTCTAGGAGAAATGAGTTTTAGAGGCATGTCTGTCCCTTGTAAAATAATGTGTTCTTGTGCATTGATTTCAAGTATGTTTTCTCCTGGAATATCCCTTTTTTCTTCAGTTTCAGAAAAAATAAGAAAAAACATTCTTCATTTTCAAAGTATTCACAGTATTTCTCTTAATTTCAACTATGATGTAAAGAACTCTGTTTTTTATGATCATATATCACAGCTGTTGTAAAGTCAAGAAATTCTTGAATAGAAACAGATGAGTTTGAAATAGAAAAAAATGTTGACATGTTGCATTTTTGTCATGTAATGTGAATTAAGACCTCTGTTTTGAGGAAAGGAATAAGAAAATGATGATTTCACCTTTACAGAACTTTTCTATTGTTCTCTAGGTTTGGAACCTCCAAACCTGTTAGTTTTGTAGTCTAACAGCTGGGAAAGGCAAGGGTCAGAGGATCCTGGGCTTCTTCACCATGGAGAGTACTCTGTGATCTTTTTTGTGCAATGCCATGTGTGCAGAGCCCATGCTGTGCCCTTAAGCTAATTGGAGCTCAGTGTTCCTGTATGGATTTAATTCTTGGACATTTTTGAGATTCAGCAAAAGGAAGTTGCAGTAAGTTTGAGCTAACAGCAGTATATTTGATATAACAGCAACAGAAGGATTAGACTGGATGGTTTCTTAGCATAATCCATGGCCACAATATAGAGCAGCATTTGCCTTTCACAGCAAATTTCAGAACTGTTGCAGAAGTTGTTTGCTAATCATCCAGCTTTGGATCATCCTGTAAAGGTTTATGAAGTTTAAGAGGATGGTTTCACCTGCACCAGCTCTGACTTTCTTTGAACTGTTTTTGTCTCATTATATTTTAGGTGCAGCAATAATTATCATAGTACTTTATAAATTCCATGCATGCAGTAAAGTTACAGCTTACATAAGATTTCTCAAACATGTGAAAAAAAAACCCTTTTCCAATTTACTCACAGCTCTCTTTGGATAACATCAGGGTAGATTAGGCACATTTACAATCCAACTGAAATGTGTGATTGGCAAGCCAAGGTCCTGGATGTAAAAATGCAACAGAAACTTCAGAACTGGGCTCAGCTGATATTTATATTTACTGCTCAACCATCTAGACTTAATCTTGGGAAAAGTTTAGACACAAAATTAAATCCTTAATGGTTTTGATCAGTCATTGCAGAAGTGTGCAGATGTGTGTTTATGGAATATTGAAATACATCTATGGGATAGCACTCAGAGTATTCAGTAGCATTGTTGCCCTAAGATATTAGTAATATTCTTTTTTCTTCTTCCAATATTGCTGACTTAGAAGGAGTGGTGAAGAAACACCAGGAGTGTTGGGAAGAGCAAGTGCTAAGCCCTGCAGAAAACAGCTAATTTTGTAAAAGAGTGACCCTAATCAACACAGGAAGTTACAAAATGGCCCACGTGGCACCATCAGTAAGATTCATTTTGCACATAAATCCCAGTGAAAGTTCTTGAATGTCAAATTGTCTTCTTGAAATGTGTTTGGCTGTGAGAGATGAGGTGACACTGACCCAAGTGGCTTCTCTAAAGTTTTAAATTTTAACACGTGTTGCAAACTTGTAACGCATACAGGGATTAATCAGTAAAAATATAAACATCACAGAAAGCACATGATAATCCAGTGGGTTTGGGCTCTTTCTTAGGCTTTCTTTTCTTCATCTCAGTATGTGCCTGGATGTGGGTGAAGACAGAGAGACAATCTTTTCTGTCCTATGCTGAGAACCCTCTGAAGCGAGAAGCACCACTCTTGGTCTGCAGCAAGGCCCTAAGGAAGCTGTCCTGCCTTCCTGGGCTCTGGAAAAGCTGCCAGTGCCAAGCAGTATGAAATTCATCCTGATTTTCTCCAAAAACTGCCTGCAGGATTGCCAGTGGAGGTACTGGGCAGACAGCTTCATGAGCTGATTTGGCTGCTAAATGAAAAAAATGAATTTAAGCTCTAGTTTCATTTATGTGGCTATGAAAAAAACTCAAAGTGGTTTTGTTTGTTTGTTTTTGTTTTTGTTTTTGTTTTTTTTTTTTCTTTATTAAATGACCTAATGAATTGGGGCAGAAGCCATAGTGAGATATAAAAATAATATTTATGTCTTGCACTCTTATGGGATGGCTGATTTCTGATCATGTTTTCTGTTGAATACTTTATTTGGGGCAATACATAGATTGAGTAGTCCTGTTCCCAGTTGTGTGAGCTTTATAATTTGATACACACTTTTAATTACAATTTTTTTTTCCTTTGATTATGCTAGCATAAGCCTATGTGAACTTAATTCCAAACTACATTGGGAGCTGTGAACACAAAGAATATTATCTCTGTTTCAATTTTGCATTTGAATTACTTCCCTGCCTTGAATTAATTTGTTAAGTTGATGAATTGGAAAGATAAAGGTTCCTTGGATAACTTTTTCAACCAACAGCTAATATTTGTACTTTTTGGAAAAAAAAAAACCCTAACAAAAAGCCCCAAACACATTATGGATTGCTTGAAATCGTCACAGATTTTTCTTCTGATCACCTTCTTTTGCTGGACAACAAATATGGCAGATGTCTGATGTGTCTAGTTGGTTAGCTGGGTTTTGTCCTCCTGTGCTGAGGAGTAAAGTTAGGATAGGTCTCAAATTATTTGTTTGCATGCATTTTGTGGAGGTGGCAGAGAGGAGCTTATGTTTTTCTTGGAGCTTTAGGGATTGAAGGGTTTTCATCTCAAGTTCTTTAGCCTGTGACACAGTTTCCTCTGTGACATTTATGCCTCCTCTGACGTCCTCTTTCAGAGCTGTATTTGCAGGAGACCACAAAGGAAGAGCTTGTTGCGGGAAGACCTTTCTCAGCTGACTATCTCTAGAGAAGGAGAGAAATTCAGGAATGTGAATGAATGTGGAGAGGCATCACCTCCCTCTTCTGTTTGGGACCTGCCAGAAGGGGTTGGGCCTTTGCTGCAGTTTGGGACATCTGTACCTGGTGCCAAAATGCACTGAGCAGTCGTGGCAGAGGGATACCATGAGAGCATAGGACTCACTGCTGTGTTCAGCTGCATTTCAACAGCAAATTGCCTCAGAGTGAGAGGTGGCTTTTTGGCCACACGTGTGCACATGGGTTTGGAGCCTGTGTGCCCCAAAGGCAGAGACTGACCACCTGCACGTCCTATTTCCAAGTTTCTAAGCAGACTGTTGTTTTTATTAGGCTTTTGCTTGAGAAAGGAAACAGGACTATTGGACTGGGCTTTGGCTGCATAGAACCATTTTTCAGTTTTTGTTCCATTATTACAACTGTTTACATTAATTGAAGTTTTAATAAAAGCCCAAGCAATTCACACAGCAGGTGCTCTCTGAGGCTAGGCACAGTCTGAGATCATCACGGCTTTCACAGGCAATTCTGCAGTTTTTTTTTTTCCCTGCTGCTCTGTTTTACTTTGTTTTGTACAGGTCCTCAGAGAGAAATAATTGTGCGGTTTCTTTCTCATTTACCTTGTTGGTGAAGGGACTGTACCCCCTCTGATCATTCCAGCACTTCTGTGATCAATACCTCCTCAGACCATTGTGGTGAGAATAGTGTAATGTGCTTTTCTAACTGCTGGCTCACTGATTGCTTGTTGTAGTCTACTTTCTCTTTGCTGCTATTCATTCCACCCATAATTCCATCCATTTTTCCAGCTCCCCTTTATAAATTAGATGTTGACTGATGCAGACTTTTCAAACCTTTTTTTTCTTTTGCCCTGTGAGACTTTGAGTACAGTGTAAGAGATTTGACAGGTATTTTCTTTCTAAGTGCTCCTTCCTACCAGAGTATCACACAATAGCCATTAGCCAAAGTGCCATATTCCCTTTACCCCCTTTTTGGGGAGAGGGAGAAACAAAAGTGAGGCATGGGCAGGTATCTGGAACTCTCAGAAAACAGAGTGGTCCCTAGGGCTCAAGACCTTTGCTAGCACTTGGCCACAGGGGTTTGCATCCTACTGAGCCCTAAATTTCTTTCTTTCTCTGTATAAAGGCGTCCTGAGGATCTCTGAAGGATCTGGATCTGTGTGTGAGATTCCTGGCCCTGTATTTTGCAGCAAACTATAGGGTGTCCCCCAGTCTGCATACCCATCACTTATCAGATACCAGTCACTTTTTAGTTACCCCTACATCAGTCTCAGAAAGCTCAGTGCCACCATTTCAGTGTCCTTAATGACTTATTTATGTATTTAGCTGTGCTACCTGGTCCCTTGGGATATCAGCAGACTCACAGGATGTGCTTCAGCACTGACGCTGCCAAATACTGAGATAGTAGGCAGGCACAGTCCTGATATTGACAGCATATGAAATAATATGACTTAATGAAAATGATTATTCTCCTTTAATAGTATCTTCATACAACAGTGAGACCTGTAGATGGCTTTCTCAAAGATGAGGGTGACTTTTAGGACCAAAATCTTCATTCATGTGTGTTTACTTCCATTATTTTTTCTAAAAGAAAAAAAGTGAAATTAACACAAATGAGACTTTATAAGTTCCATGTACTGAAGGTTTGGTCTGCGCAGTTTTTCTCCTGGCACAAAAGGTTTTCCTGGGTATGATTTTTAAATCTTCTCCTCCAACTCAGTTATTCCTGGTGAAACATAATTTGAATGAAATTGCATTGGTATAATTCAATTTGCTTCTCATCTTGTAATTAGTCTACAATAGTGCTGTGATTGCATCAATACTCAGAGGTGTGAATAAAGCGATTTTTCTATGCACAGGCAGGCTCTAAAACATATTTCTCCTAACATTTAATACCATTGAAGACCCCGTTAGTGCCTTGAGAATATTAAAGGAAGCTAGATTAATTATTTTGCCCTTAACATAGTCCTACTCTCTTTCCTTGTATGCCATGAAAAAGGGCAGTTGATGTTAATAAAATCCTTCTATCTCAGCTTTAAATTACTTTTTTTCTTTTTCACTTCAAGTCCTGAATATGTGAAAAACTCCAAACTAAATTCCAGTTAATGCCACTCTAAAGGTGCAGAGCTTCTTCAGTTCTATAAAAGAAAAAAAAAAAACAAGCAACTATTGTAATGGTAAAAGTGAGTGAAATAATCTGAATTTTACAAATATATCCTGAACTCTCTATTTTCTGGTAAAAAATAATTTTTTTGGATCACATTTTTACTTAGTGAGTTGTATGCAGGCAGAAGGGCTCATGAGAAATGCATTTTCTGCACATCAAGGTTATGCCTGAACGATGTATTTTGCATTCAGGGAGTATTTGAAAGCTGAGGTTATCCGAATTGTGACCTTGGTGTAACACTTTGAGAGCAGCAGGTTCTTTTTTACAGAACTGACCATAGACTTAATTTATTCCTTTTTAAAGAATAGTTGAGGCTCTTTTTGAACAAGCTGATTTGCATTCCTATCTCTTCCCCCAGGATTTATGCCCTATGAAATTTTTGCTTAATAGATATCCAATATTGTCTTCCCAGTGTAAGGTTTAGCATATTTGGATGCAATACTGCAAATTTGAATATTTGTATTATGTATAACCATCCTCGTAGCAAATCTGTGCAGAGTTTTGAAATAAAAGAAATACATTCTGATCTCTAACAGAGTAAGCAAGAGGATAAGTTGTGTGATTTCATGCAGATTCTTTCAAATGTTCTTTTAGGATGATTTTTAATGAGATGGGGGCTGTATTTCCTTTTCTTCTCATTTCTGATTGATACTGGTGTGGTTTCAGCTGCTGCTTGAGGCAGCATATAGATCTGTAGGCCTTTGCTATCTGTGGGTCAAAGCTGCAGCTTTGCTTTCCATTTCTGTTGAATAAAACACTTTAAGAGGCCTGAGGTTCAGAGAAAGAGTGCACAGCTACATTGTAGGCTAGCTTTTGTTTGTTTGTTTGTTTGTTCCTTGTTAAATTGCTTTGTTTTTTCTTTTTCAAACACACTTCTTGGTCATGTGCTTAATCTGTCTCCTCATGCTGCACCTTGTGAGCTGATAACTCACCCCTGCACCAGTTCCTCTCCCACACACCTTTGCACTCCAGCTCCTCCACTGCTCCAGCTGGCAATGTTCCCTGCAGTAAAAATGGATAACTGTCTAACACAAAGGAGAAGGGAATATTGTATTTTAGTGAAGATGGGTTATCCAATAGATGGTGGTGTCATGAACTTTCAGTCTCTGGTGCTGGATTTTTGGAGCATATGGGAAAAGCAGCATAGCAACATAACTGCTACTCCTAATTATATAGTATACATGTCAAGCATGCTCAAAATTCAAGGATTACATAGTGCCAGAAGAAACTCTCTCTCTTCTGTAGACTGAAGCTTTTTGGCAAGAGGGTCTGAAGGAACAAGCATTAACTCTGATTTCATCAGCCTATTTCTCAAACAGCAGGGAGATGGACAGAAAAATGCATTTTTACAATATCTCTGCCAAGGGACAAGATAACTTCTTGCTTTCAGCTCTGGAAAACTTCTGAGATACACAATATTTCAACTATATTAAAATTTAAATATTAAGTTTAGAAAAGTTAACAAATACCGATTGGATGTTTAAGCATTAAAATGTTATAAAGCACATTCAGATTCACAGATGGATGTAAGCAGCTGACATTTTGGTTGCTGTAATGTAAAAAAAATACATAAATTATTCTCTGAGAATGTAGCAAATAGTTATAAATTACTTCTGGAAAGATCTAATAAGTATTATTATTTTAATTTTACTGCCATTCCTAATCAAACAATAATATAGTAAAAAGCTATCCAAGGATCTTATAAGACACAAACGAATGTGTTAGAAAGGAAACAGTCTCATCTCTATTGCACAGCAAGGAATTGAAAGTGATGTCTACAGCAGTTATTTGGTAAATGTTTGGCAACGCTGATCACCTGTTAAGTGAGGTCCCAGAGACTTCCTAAATGAAAAGACAGGTAAGGATTTGTGTTGATCCATATTGATTCTGAGCAGCTTTTAAGTTATTCATAATCAGCTTAGTAATTTCCAAAGTGACTGTTTTATAGTGACAAATCAGATGGATGCACTAAGAAACCTGTTGTTTTTTTTTTTTTAATACTTCAGATCATAGCATTATAGGTTATTTTAAAAGATGCTTTCATGCAGTTGTACCTAAAAAAATTACCTACAAAAACATTTTACATAAAATCCTCCAGAATTTTAAGGGACTTAAACAATATTTTTCATTGTATATAAATTGTTAAGGAAATTCCGACAGAACCTTTTAAATTTATTACCTAATATGGCTTGATTTAAAACCAGCAAAGCATATAAGTCAAATTTCTGAATTGGCCAAGTGGCAGAGAACACACATATGATGTATGTAGAATTGGCTAAGGCTAATCTTGATGAAGAGTGCTGTAAATTACTTTTGATAAAAAAAAATCAACAGAGGAAGTGAAAAATCATTACTAGCAGAATGAGAACAATAAAACATTAATGCTGTGTGTAAAGATTGATGGATAATTGAGAAGTTGATATGTTAAAGTCACTGGCACCACAGGGCATGAGTTTATTAAGAGTATGAAAGAGGCAGAGTAAAAAATGAGATCATACTTTAACTAACAGAAATAAAAAATAAACAGTTCGATACTTGTAGGGTTTTTAAATGAAATTTTAGTTTGAGGGTAATTGTGTGTGAAAAATCCTAAGAATTTGACCACTTGAAAAACAACCTTCCCACCCTAATTTGCCTGAGGAGCTGAAGACACTTAATGGGTGGGTATTTATGATAATTTAAATGTATTTCTGCTGAGTTTGACTGGGATAGAGTTAGTTTTGTTCACAGTGGCCAGTGTGGAGCTGTGTTTTGGATTTGTGCCAAAGACAGTGTTGATAACACGGGGATATTTCCATTACTCACAGAGCCAAGGCCTTTTCTGCTCCTCATCAACAAGGAGGTGGGGAGGGCACAAGGATCTGGGAGGGGACACAGCCAGGACAGCTGACCCCAACTGACCCAAGGGATATTCCATGAGACGTCATGCTCAGCGTATAAAGCTGGGGCAAGAAGAAGGAGAAGGGGGTGTTCAGTGCTGGCATTTTGTCTTCCCAAGTAACCACTGTCCTAATGGAGCCCTGCTTTCCTGGAGATGTCTGAACAGCTGCCTGCCCAGGGGGAAGTGGTGAATTAATTCCTCATTTTGTTTTGCTTGCACATGGGGCTTTTGCTTTACCTATTAAATTGTCTTTATCTCAACCTGTAATTTCTTCACCTTTCCAATTCTCTTCCCCATTCCACCAGGAGGAAGTGAACAAGCAACTTGAGTGGTGCTTAACTGCTGACTGGTGTTAAACCATGACAATACGGAAATGAACAGAAAAATCAATGCATTTCCTTGCAACCTATTTTTTTCCTATATGATTTTTCATTTTCATATACCAATGTGCATTATGTGTAGTACCTTACAGGAATAAATAAATTGTCAACTCCAGAGGGAGGAGCTATGACTCGTGCAAACACAGAGAGGAAAATTAGGGCCACAGATTTGGAAATTGTTGGTTGCTACGGTCATGCCTTCACATCTATTTCTACACAGGTACCCTATAAATTGTGCTACCTCATTGAGGGTCCTGACCATCCCTGTGTTACACAAACTGGCAATAGCTTTATCTGCTCAGAAAAGATGTAAAAGGCCCAACAATTTCAGTGAAAAAAATTGGCTAAAAGTTAGAGATCAGTTGAGTGGACCCTCATGGTCTCAGAAACAGCCATCATATGTTTGACACTAATTGTATTTGACATCCAAGCTGAAAATTCAGAGTAGAAAGCCCAAGGATCTCAGAGGCATAAAATATCTTCTATTTTGAGAGATGAGTCACACAGATAAGAAAGTACAGAGATGCTGGAGACTACATGTATTTCTGTGTACTGTTTCCACTGTTGATCTAGGACAGAAAACTTTCTTGATAAAAGTTCATGTACAAAATTATACCCTTGGAAGCAGCCAAACTGACAGTCTTCATTCCACTGGCAGAGGTAGCATGCATTTCTTATTCTATCTTGCCAATATGCCTATATTTAACTGTTCTAAAAGCACTGAAATACAGTGTAAGGAAGATATTTTATCCTCTTGCTCATTTAGGGTTTACTGCAAGATCCTGAGCTTTTCTGGGAGCTGAAAGGAGTCTTTAACTCCCACTAATTTTCCTCAAAATTTGGTGTAAATAGTTCACAAGAATGCCTGCCATTCTGTGGAGACAAAATGACTCCTTTGCTTCTCTTCATACTTCATGAAATAATTCGGGATTATAAAATAACTTGAGGTATCTATCAAATAGAGGCTTCCAGGTATCTAATTGTTTAGTTAACTTCCCTCTCAGTAGGCTTATTTTGTGTTTGTGAGATTGGATTTCATCAAGAAGTAGGGCTAAATAAAAAAAAAAAAAAACTTCCAGTGTCTGGTAGGGGAAAAAATAAAACCCTTAGCCTTGGAAGCGCACCAGATTCAGAAGCCAGTTCCTTCTTTGGCCTAAGAAGGAGTAGAAATTATTTCTCTTTTCTAAGAATGCATGACAAGACTGTCTCTGCCTGGCATACATGTGATAATTATATTTGACTAATTCAGTTCATACTTCAAAATAATTTACAGTTCTAATTATTTGGGGAGATGGGGGAGGGTGTAGTGTATGTGTTTATACTGAGGGGTATTCATTTTTGTAACTTATCTCCCAAAGGTCTTTATGTTCAGTATACAACAAGCTTTTACAGCTTGTGGATTACAGCTTCTCTTTCTAAAAAGCTAAGTATTCAAAAAATGTAAGGGTATGATAAATGTCTTTCATGTTTATCAGACAGTAGACCAAAGAAAATGAGACTTGGGGGAGACAGATACAGTGTTTTCCTAGTGAAGGAGTGCTCTTATCGAGTCTAAATGTTAGAAATATAAGAAACAAATTTTTGGTGCTAACTCTCTATAAATTAGCTTTCTCTGTGTGCTGTAAATGAAACTTTGGTATAGTAGTGAAAACAACAACCACATGGGTATAAAGTTTTCAAACCCTTTAATCAGTAGGGAAAATGTAGAAAAAGTTAATCTGGGTCAATACAGCACTCTTGTGTAGCAAAAATGTTAATACACAACTCTTTTTTGCTTATAACAGTAGTTGTAAGACAGAGCCAGTTGCATTGCTGTTGTAAACATGATTATCTGAAGATCCAGGACAGGCAAAGCTTGTAGGGAAGGTGTTGGACCTCTCTTCTTGGACCTGTACATCAGATGGACAGGTAACAAAAATGCACAAGGGCCCAGACTATTTCAATTATTCACTGGTATCTTGCCATATTAAATGAAATAATGTGAATTCCATATGGGATTAATAATTTTTTCTTCACAGGATTGCTCACCAGATTTCCAGTTGCAACACAATGAGGACTCATGGGACTTGCTTGATGGTTCCTTGCTCTTCAGCTCCCACCATGCTTGGGTTCACAATTTTTCCTGGGTATTTTGCTTCCAATTTACAAAATCAGTCAACTGAAGAGTTTAAATGCTCTTCTCATGGAAGGAGCTAAGTAAAACTGGTTTTCCTACTTGTAACATATTTTTCCTAAGAAATGCCACATCTTTAATGCTTTGCTCATCCTTCACTGCTTATCACTTATAATCATGGAATCGTTTAGGTTTGAAAAGTTTGAGTCCAACAATTTACCCAACACTGCCAACTTCACCACTAAAGGATGTCTCTAAGTGCCACATCTACTTAGCTTTTAAATGCCCTCACAGATGCTGACTCAACCACTTCCCTGAGCAGCCAGTTCTAGTGTTGTCAATCCTTACAGAGAAGAAATTTCTCATAATATCCAACCTAATTCTTCCCTAGCACAACTTGAGATCATATCCCCATGTCCTGTTGCTTGTGCCTTTGTATCCCACTCATAGCAATCAGAGATCTGACTAAATTTTTATATCTCTTTTATTCAGGTGGGAGGGGTAGATAAGAAAGAAAAAGAGAACATAGTATAACATCTGTTCTTTTAAGCAAATGGTGTTACCTTGGTGTTACTAACAGCTGTAAGTTTCTGTTTCCTTTTTCCTTTCCTTACACCAGTATGGTGGATATCATTGCAAAAAGAGATGAGGAAGGGTCTATCTCTGCTGTCATAAAACACAGCTTCCTGACCTGGTTGCTGGTTCTCTGTTTGTATATGGTTGTGGGTATGTTGATTCACCCCCAGCTCTCTTTGGAGGGAACTAATTAGTTCCCTTGGGCTCTGTCTGCTTTTGTAATTCAGCACACAAGAGTGGAACAGTCGGTCAAACAGATGGTGCTGAGGATCCTCTTCTCTCTGTCATTTGTGTGATATCAGTGTTGTGAAGGATGTCACGGGCTGCTGCCCTCCTGTGATCAGCTAGCTGGGGTTTCCTCTGACAGGAAAGCTTGCCTCTGTGTTCTCTTGCACGGGGCTCTGTTAGGGTGTGCTCTGCTCTGATGTGCCATCAGGAGCAATGGAATGCCACCATGGCCCCCACCGTGGCTCCCAATAGAATGGTTCTGGGTCACAAGCTTACAGCATGGACACCAGGGAGGAGCTGTGCCTGGCACACCTGGGAGTTTGTGTGCACCACTAATCAAAGAGAATGGGGAAGGAACTGAGAGAAGGACCCTATATTTAGTCTGAGGACAGGAAAACACTACCTTGAGTTGAGACTTTCAAGAGTAGGCAGAGTTTATGTGTATTGCTCTAATAAAAGATATGCTCTCTTCCTATAAACTTCTCATTGAAAGGAGGAACATCTTTTATGGGATACTGTAAAACTCATGCATCATAGGTGAATGTGAAGGTTGGTTTTTAAAATTCTACTCTCAAGGTCAGCCCCTGGGTTTTTCTGATATCTCTGTTTTTGCAGCCAGTCTTCTGTAACTTTGGCAATCTCAGCTGTGGAGTAATCTCATTTCCTCTCAGCTGGTTTTGCTCACTTAGGAGGGAACTCTTTGCCCATTTAGGAAGGACAGTGTGTCTTTAAAGAGAAGTATAGGAAATCCCCTGTGGTATGGCAAGATAAAGCTCCTTGGCAGTAGTTCTTGCTGAAGGAACAGCTTCTGTGTGCTTGGAATCCAGAACAGTATCTTCCAACACCTACAAATATGCCCCCCAAACTGAGACAATTTGTAATCTATGATTCTGAGAGTGGAAGGAGTGTGGTGGTAAAAGTATTAATATTTAAGATTGAGAAACCTGGCTAAGAAGCAACTTTGACTTAAAAAACATTCATTTAAACTAAAAGCCAACAGTCTATGATTGTTTGCAGCTCCTCACTTCTGAGCTAAGCTCATACTGGGTGTGCCACTCTTGAGAGGCTCCACCAAAAGACATCACTACATATGCTCATGTTATTTACTGGTTGAGTCCTCAGAAACATGAGAGTTAGCAAATGAATTACAGAGTTCATCCCTCCTAGGGGTGGATACCTGGCTTTCCTAACACTGAAGTAATTGCTTTTTCTTACCTCTTTTTTTTTTTTGTTTTTGAAAGAGTATGGTGGTTCATCCTCCTCCTCACCCCCCACCAGGCCAAATTATGATCTGAGAGTTCTTTAAACAACCTTAAAGCAGCCATTTGTGACCAGCAGTACATAGGCTGGATATCTATAAACACTTGGGAGAGAAGTGGAGAACAGAGAAATATGCTGTCTCAGAGTTCCTCTTAATCAAGCTTCTGTCACACCTGCCCTAAATTGTACCTGCATATTCCACCTTTGGAGTCCCCAGATTCTCCAGTGGACATTAAATGTCACCTTCTGAGGCAGCAAAACTTGAGCTGATCAGAAGCAGTCAACTTGAGCTGACACAGGGTGGAGGCTATACACACATTTATGCAGTACATGCTAATAAGTGCTGCAAACATACAGCTCTTTCAGGCAGAAGCATTTTCAGAAATGATGTGGATAAAATACTCAAAACCTTAATTTAATTTCTTTCCAGACATAAGCAGGAAGAAAACAGCTGAGAGGATTTCAGGGGAGGCACTTGTAGAGCAGACAGAGATTCTTTCAGGACCGTGCTATTTTTCAAGGAGACACTTGGATGCTACACAAGTCCAGCATACCTGCTATGCCCTGAACATTAGCAAGAATGAATGTCTTGCTATGAAAGCTGAAGAAAGCAGTGTCAGGTAGGATAATAATACAAAATGTGAGCCCACCTGTCTGTGTGATTAATGGAATGAGCCCCTTCCAGGGAATGAATGCAGGCAAGGAGTCATTTCCAGAGTTTGTGCTCAGTTTGGCACTGCACAGAGGTACAGAAAGGCTAAGAATTTGTGTAGCTGTTGATGTTACCTGGGAAATACCAACAGAATGTGCTGGTGGATTGAACAGGAGATCTGATCTCTGTACCTTTTTCTGTGATCTGAGCTAAAAGGCAAAAGATTCACCAAGTCCAGCCATGTCAAGCTCTTTGAAGAGGAATGGGAGGGAAAAATATTAGCAGCAAACAATATGATAAAATTTTCTGTAGAAAGTATGAGTCATTCAGTTTTCAGTTAACCAATTTAATTACAGAGAGTAAAATAAAACCATAATCTGCGTGGTCATCCATGAGGAGACAGATGAGTAATTTTTGCAACTGGCCTATGTCTCAAATTATATTTATAAATTAATTGTACTCTGAAGCCAGAGGACCCAGACCCACAAACCTGCCATGACTGTTCAATAATGGCTTACCCTAAAAACTGCTCCCAATTACAAATACAAGAAAATTCTCAATAATTTTAATATGATATATGATCTTTTTTTTTTTTTTCAGTGATACTTAGATACTTTCCCCAAAGACTTCAATGGGAATAAAGTACCTAGCTTTTTCTGGCCCTTTTCAAAAGTGGCTTTATTTTGTTAATTGTGATAAGAGACCACCAGCAAGATGAAATCAGTGAGTTGGGTCCAGTGGCAATACTGATAGATCTTGTATCTCAGGCTCTCTTTCATACTCTAGGGACAAAACACATCCCAGTGCCCTCAAGGCTGAGTCATAAGCTCTCTTTACCATTCCTTGCTGAACACAAAACACATTATCAAAACAAAGTTCTCCAACAACCAAATCTGTGTTCCTGAGCTACAGGTGAAATTCTGAATTTATTAGCGTGTTTCTCTGGCACATGTTGTTGAAGAACTGTTTCTATGGCTTTAAGGAGACTCTTTAGTCTTCAACTATTTTAAGACAGTCTATATTTTTTAAAAATAAGATACATTTGGCTTCATTTCGGTATCATGTTGTCATCTGTCTCTGAAACTTCTGTAGAAGCCTGTACAGGAAATGTGTTCTCCATGGTGCTGTTAATTTGGGTACATGCTGAAGATGGTTTCCAGAATAGCACTGACACTTACCTGCTGGGATGGCACTGGGGCCTCCCACACTGCTGTCTGGGGCTTGGAAACTTGCATCTCTCTTAAACATCGAGCTGCACTTTTCCAGTTCCTGAGGAGGGAACATCTATTCATAGTTGTGGCAGCATGACTTTCTCCCATATTTACCAGTAATAATTGCTCTCTTCAATGTGGTGAACATTCTTCTTTCAGCCCTGTAGGAACCAATCGCAAAGCCCCTTTTTATGTAGATGTAATTGTCTGCAGTGCATTTTTTTTGGTCCCTCCTTTTTCATCACCTTTATCTTTTTTAATTCCCTCCTTCACACATTATTTTTGGTCTGTGCTTTTGTTTTCCTTCTGCCCAACCTTGAATATCATGAACTGTTTCCACTGAAAATGTTTCTGGTCTCCTCTCACAAATAAGTGACAAGCGTGAAGATGAGACTGTTGGGTGCACTTCATTGTCTTCAACAGCCCCCTGAAAGGCAACACTTGCCTCCCAATGGCCTCAGTGAACTCTTCTGCCTGAGACTGAAGAGTGTGTGTGTGTTTTGAAGAAACAGGTCTGCTGAGAGAATGCAGAGTTATTGTATTTAACTGGGAAGAGGCAAGGTGTGGATGGCAGAAATGGGAGAGTTTTACCTAAATTTAAGGTGTTTTCAATTTCTTTCCTTGTGAAAAATCTATTATTTTCCTCCTTCCAGAGACTGCAGTCTTTTCCTGCTTGAAAACAATGGCTAATTTGTGAAAGATGGGAGTAAAGTTGGCTTGGAAAGCCTAACTTATCAATAGCAGAAAAATTGCTGTAAGATCAGGACAACAGTGCTAGTTATCTGTTGTTTCTCTGATAATTCCTCATGACAGTACAGGAAAATTTTGATCCAGCCTGAAGCATGCCTAGTCACTATTAAGCTGTCTTTTATCTCTGTGGTAAGAAAAATATAGTTAATTTTTTTTCTTTTATTTTTCTTTTTTTTTTTTTTTTGAAGGAGAGGGGAAAAAAATGTCCCTCTAGAAATCCTGCAGAAGGTGTATGTCATTTAAATGTCTTTTAAGCTTTGGTTTGAAAACTTCTGGAGCTCTACACAGTAATTACTTCCATTTAGGAAGTGCACACATTCGGCAACTCACGCTAATTACTGATAAGGGAAAGGCAGGAGGGCTCAACGATGAAATGTTTCAGGCACTTGTCTTTCTTTTACTAAGCCAATTCCTGCAAAGCTGGCAGCAGCTAGAAAGAGTGCCTTCTGTAATCATCCCTCCTTAGTGCAATTTTAAAGTTTCTTCTCTTCTTTCCATCGAAAAAGCCAAGGCAGCAGCTCGTGTCGTGTCAAAATGGGTTTCACATCCTTCGTGCACTGAGCAGCAGGCAGTTCAGCAAGAGGCCATGCAGATGAGTGGAAGAAGGGAAAATTACCTAATTTCTTCATCCTTGCTACTCAGTATGAGGGAATAAATGCTGTTAGAAACATGGGGAAAGGGAAGGAGAAACAGCATAGCTAAATCATGGGTTTGAACCCTAGAACCCAGTTTGTCATTTAAATTCTGATAGTCAGGATTGCCAGCTCCTCTTCAGTCATGTAATACTTGGCAGCCAGACAGGGAGGAAAGGAGGAATAAATTCCAGCATGTTTCCTTATTCCTAGATGTCTCTAGCTCTTGTGATAACTCAGTAAATTTTGTAAATGGGATGGATTAAACTTTAGAGTAGATGAGTAAAAATGGAACTCAATTTTAATTTTTTCAAAATAGGATTTTTAAATCTTTTTTTTCATTAGGATTTTTAGTATCTGAAATTAGCAATATTGTCTGTTAAGGGTCAAACTCACATTTTTACAGAAAGCATCAGGTTCCATCTGAGATTTTAACCACTGTATCAGATAAAACAAAATCTCATAAATGTGTCCTTTGTTTAGGAAATTTATTCTGATACAACTTCCTGCTATTGAAATTAGTTAAATTTCCCTAACTTTACCTGACATTACTTTAGATTTAATTAACAAAAAGCTTGGCCAAATAGGCAGGCCAAAATTAGACAATGTACGTCTTGCTGTATGTTAAATTGACATGCCTAAAAATATTTTAGAATCTAGGTACCCTTAATATTTGCAGAGCAGTGGCCAAATGTGGAGAGTCTTGTGTAGATTTTACGAGGTTTTAGAATTCATTTAAAAAGAAGGCTAAATGTCTCTCTGGGAACCAAACAGTAATTTATGTCCTCTTGAGCTGCAGTACCAGAAGTACAAAACATTTACAGAGATTTTATTAGAATTCAGCATTAACACTGGTGGTGCTTTGGACACTTTGAGGTAATTTTTATTTATGATTCTTGATTTTTGCTTGGAAATGATGGGTAGAAACAGCTCTTTTCTTAGTCTGTTATGACTTTCTCAGTAACTGCATCAGGGGATGAGTAGGTCAAACCTTTCTATTTTGAAATCTCATTTGAAGAATGACAAAAAGAATAAGCACCTGATAAAGAGAGACTGCTTTATTTATGACAAATGTTCAGATTTTGGCAGCCATATTTAAGACCAACATTCATGTGGTTATTTAGCCCATGTTTAATTAATTTTTTTCCCCAAACTGACTGACAAGTTTATAAAAATATATATATATATCTAAAAATGAATTTTTAAGTTAAAAAAAGGAAGCATAAGATATAGTGGGGATCTTTGAGAGGTGCTTTGCTTTATATGAAGACTCACAGATTCTGAACCAGAATCTCTTCCATCTTTGTGAGAAAAGTATTCAGATATTGCATTTTAATAAGAAATCTGTACTGTCTGGATGGTTGTTTGGCTGAGGTGAGGAGTTGGAACTGTGTATTGCCTCCCTCCCTCCTCAGGTGTAGTACTGGAAGCAGTATTTACCTGCAGCCTTGTGAGTCTCTGATGGACTGAAAGGAATTCCTTGAGGATTTTGTTTGTGCAGTCTGTTCTTTCCTTTCTAACGTGCTGGGAATCCATTTTCATTTTGTGATCTACAATAACCTCCAAGTGTTCTCCAGTAGAACGTTTGCAGAGCAAGTTATTGCCCATGTTTTTATGCAGTGGATTTGTTTGTGCTTAATTGTGTTCCTTGATGTCCAGTTATCCCCACTGAACTTCACTCTACTGTTTAGATCTTTCTACAAACTAAGAAAGTATTAAACTCTAAGCCTGGCTTCTAGGATACTGGAATTCAACCTGGTTTGGGAGTGTGTGTGCTTAGATTTTCTTAAAGGATGGAGGTGAGGGGAGAGAAGCACTCTTGCCCTTGTCATTGTTGGGAAAAAATGAAATATATCCTGACTTCAGGGCAAGGCCTGAGAACTCAGGATAATAAAATGAAACTAAGAAATTGGCATAAAATGCAAGATGGTGCTTGGCCTGCTAACCTCTGAGTGTATAGGGAGTTATAACACTGAAATGTACTGTGAAACCTAAACATACCATGCTAGGTTAGCAGTGCAAAAAAAGGCCAGACCATGGAGAGCCACATAGCAAACAGATGATATGTACAGAATGATTAAAAGAAGGTAATGTGGTATTGATCTTTAAAAGCACTGTCCAATAAATCTAACTCAATCTCTCCTAAAGTAAAGGAATAAATATTAAGGAGAGTAAAAATCTGGTATAATGGTAACAGACCAAGAAGCAATAAGCATCATGAGCTGATGATGGAGGAAAAATCATGTCAGACAAACTTGATTAATATTTTGCAGATTGAATTACAGATGGTTGCAGTGGAACAGATGTAATTTGTATGGCTGTCAGATCCTGCTCCTATTTTTACAGAGGAAAATTGTGACTGACTGTTGACATCCGTCGAGGAGATTTCGCTGCCTGAACTCAAAGAACAGGGAATAACACATCCCTCGTGTCCCCTGAAGAAATATTTTCTTTGTAAATATGCATTCAAATACTGCTATGCATATTTGCACAGTGAGGTAAATTTATACACCATAGAAAGTGGATAAATTTATAGATCTGTGGTTCTGGGGGAAGTAGGAAATGAGCTGTGGATAATGTTGCATGCTTGTTTTGAATGGAAAATGAGATGGTCTAAATGGGAAGTTCCAAAAAGATGGTGTTTTCCCTGAGAGGACACTGCACGTGAGGAGCTTGTACCACATGTTTTATGGTCTGAAATGTGGTGTGAGGAGAATGCCAGGAGTGGTGGAGAATGTAATCTATGGTCGGGTAATGCAGGAGGATTGCAAAGGCTGGACAGAAACAAAACTTCATTCATCCTGAAAGAACTGGTCCTTAGGAATGCTCTTTCCTCAAAGTACTCCCTAACCCTAATTTTGAAGTGCAATAGCTGGAACACCTCAGTACAGAGCTGTGGGCTGAGACTGGAAACTGCTCTCAATGTCACTTCTAGCACTTGCCTGTTCAGCAGCAGAGGCACACCCTGAATCATAGAACAGTCCAAGACAATTTACTGAAATAACTTGTGCCAAGCTCACAGTTCTGAAATGTGAGTAGTTTCCTCTTTGCAGTGGGAATTAAGATCCCCAGACAATGTCTAAACTGCTGATAAAGTATGTACTCAGATTATGAAGAATAATGTGCCAAATAGTGACAGGAGAGTAATATTGCAGAAATGGATCTGATTAAAGTAGAAGTATGGGTACAAAAAGAAAATTGCTTTATCTGAAAGTGGGGTTTTTAATGCTAAGAAATACCAGGATTATTTTGAACTTGGTTTGGGTAATGCTGGACTTCAATTGCAGGTTCCAGTGGAATATGGGAGAGCCATCAGTGTATAAATGCAGGCCCTGAAGTATCATTTTGGCTTGCTGACTCCCCATGTTGCTGCTGCCAGCCCTGGCAAAGGGTTCTCTCTACACAATGGAAACAGAAATGCTGATAAGCTTCAAAGTTCTGATGTTAGTAAAAAGGGATAGAATAATTGGAATTTAATGGGGTCTGAAGCATAGGGGTAGTTTTAAGTATACTCAATGTGCAGTGTGACAAATAGTGAGGAAAATGGTGTAAGGCAGGAAAGCACAGAGTTGTTGCTATATAGTTGGAAGGAGTTGCTTGATTGCTATATTAGTGCTTGCCCTGAGAATATTGCTAATTTGATGTTTACACATCAAGAGGTAATATTTTGGTACAAATGCAATTAAGTGGCTGTACTCTTTTTCTTAGTCATCTCCCTTCTAGTCTAGATGCCTTTTTCTCAGTCAGGCACCTGAATTTTCACATCATAGTGATTAGAAAAATCAAGTTTTAACACAATAACTGTTTAACTTAGAGGACTATGCAGCCTTTGTTTCTCACTGCTGGATACTTAGGATCAATATTGAGCATGCAGACCTGCAGAAGTGCTGCTAGGAGGAGAAACAAACATATGCTGTGGGTGAAGGAAATGGAGGGCTAATGAGGCTTTTGTCAGATGCCTTTCCCTGCTTGCTGTGCAGCTCCCTTTCTCTAGCTTGTTTAGCCAAAAGCCTCAGGAAAACGAATTGTCACAATCTAAGTTTTTTACAGTGCCTTGCTGATCATGGGAGCCTTACAATACAGAGTATTTGCTTTGCTGATGACTCAAGTACAGTGGGATTTGCCTTCTGTGCAGCTTTTCCCTCCTGGTCTCCAGCACCAGCATAAGCCTTAGAAGAGAGAGGGTTAGGTTTTACCTATACCTTTTCTCTATACCCAGAGAACAGGGAATCCTAAAGAATAACTCCTCCGAGGATGCACTGTCTATCCAAGCCACAAGGGACCCTGCTATGTCTTATCCCTGTGCCACGTGGCAGTGAATGTAGAAAAAACACAGAGCATTTTAAGGAACTCAGTATTTTCACTCCTGCTCAGGAACAGCACTCATTGAATTCAGCTGGAACAAAGACAAGGAGAATGGACCATTCTCCACTGCTCAGGCTGAGAGGCAGTGACAGATGAAGGGGACAGTGAGAATAACCATTCCCCACTCAACTCTGGCAGTGGAGTTATTTTCATGCCCAGCCCCTGCTTGCAGGACACTGGCTGATCAGTGGGGATAGGAATTTGTGCATTAATTCTGCTTTTGTTCTTCTCTAGCTCAGCTCATCCTTTTCTTCATCCCATTTGAAGGGCACCCATAGCAAAGGTATTGCTGCCTGTTGCTGTAATCCCAAAACAGTTTAGTTTAAGTCCCTTTAAATCTTGCCATCTGCCTTTTGCCCAAGAGAGTAAAAGTATTTTTCCATGCTAAAAATAGGCAGGATAGAATTGTAAAGAGAGTTCATGTGGAGCCTGGTTCTAAGTGGCTTCTTCCAGCTGATGTAGCTGCTGAGAGTCTGACTCACTGCTCTTCCTTGATACATCTCTCCACCACTATTATGTCTTTCATGAATGAGTCCTTAAATGTCCTTTAAAACAAACAATACAGTTTTGTCATTGTTTCACCAGTCAGAAGATAAGAAGATGAGATGCTGTATCACAGGGATCATTTATTTCCAGGCATTTTTATTGTAAGAAACTGCCTCTGTGAGCATAGCTTCAAATAATAGCCCTTAAAGGAAATAAAGGACATCTGTTCAGGCCTTGCACAAAGTGACATTAATATGAACTTAATGGAAAAAACTTCCAACAGGAGACTATTAAGCTTTCCTGATAAATTAATGTTGTGCAGTTTTAATGGAGATCTGAAATAGATGAGAATTAAAGGGAATATAAAAACTAGGTGTTCTGTGGAGTTTTACTTGAGTTGATATAAAATCCTCTCCTTCAGATGATCACATGAAGTGTAGTTTTCAAGCTGTCTTTAGTGCTTTATGTCAACTTCACTGTACTGAAGGAGAGATTTAAATTATGACCTTAAGTGATGAATAAAAGTGTCTACCATCATCTCTGTAAGATGTATAGATTCAGGTGGATCAAACAATCACCATGAAGACCACGGCTGAGAAGACTTAGTTGGGACCAAGTGGTTTTAGGATTTGTTCCCTATTAGCCCCATCCCATTATTAATTAATTGGATTGCATCCGTGCTTTCTGGTTGTGATCTCTAATGGGTCTGCAGGTTGGGATTGGATGCAGGTGCTTAATTCCTGTTCCTGATTTGTGCCTGGTAAAATCAAGACTGCACCTGGAGGGCAGGGAAACAGGTATACAGGGTCTGGCTGCTCTAGTTCTCTGTTTGCTAAGGTAGGTGTTGCTTGTTTTTTTCTTCTTCACTTTAGAGCAATACTTCTTAATTTAGGTTCTCGTTTTTTCTGCTATATCACACCAAAGCTTCAATTTGTTGTTGAGTACTTTTATACTGGTGAGTATTTTAAAATCTTTTAGTGACCATCAAGTGCTTGTCATCTCTTTGGAATTTCTTTGCAAATGAATCTCAGTAGATTGGGAAAAGTTCTGCAAAATCTGATTTTGTGTCTCTTTGGGTTGACACTGTATAATCTTCACAGACTCCCCAATGTATTGCACACTATGTAATTTAAAGAAGTAATTCTTTCAGCTTTGTATGCATATGTAAGTGCATTACTGTTTCTTGTAAAAAATTTGAGAGAAAACATAAGTATTTGCTTTAGGGTTGTTTTGGTTTGGTTGGTTTTTTTTGTTTTGTTTTGTTTTTTGCTAATTTAGGAAAGCTGGTTCTCACACAGGAAAAGAAGTTTACTTAGCACTGAACAAGAGATCACTGTTTAGGTGGTTTATGTGGTATTATTACCATAGCTAATCATGTCCCTGGGCTTTCAGTTTCAAAAATGAGCACTTATGTCTCTTTAAGTAGTTGCCATGGAAATCCTCACAGCATGAACCTCTTCAGTGAACAACTTATGGCAGATAAATTATGTCTTTTGTTTCCATAAACACATCAGAAACTGCAGTGAAAGGGGTTTTCATGTCTTCAAAGCACAGCCACAAGAACTGATACTTGTTTGTTCTAGCATATGTTCCCTAACCTCACTTCAAATCAGATAAATCAATGTCAGATTCTAATAGTGTTTTCTGTTATTTGGGAAAACAATACAGTGGATTGGAGAAATCTCTTTTCAGCTTCTAGTCCCCAAAAGATCTTCAGATTTTTTTTTTTTTTATTTTTTATACGAAGACTTTTGTGTATAAAACTTTTAGGAATACAAATATAGGAGATATTCCTGGAATTCAAATGTTTTTCATTTCTCTGCTGTAGACTTGTCTTTGAGTAAGTGTGATCTTTGTGATAACAGGGTGAAATAATAGAAAATATGAACAAATAACTTTTGTGGTTTGTGTTTTTTGGCTTTTTAATGATTAACAAGCTAATTTTTAGTTGAATTTCACAATAATGGAATGAAAAAGAAGTTTGTTCACTGACTTTTTTTTTTGAGATGTTCCATTTTTCTTTGTTTTTCAGTGCTGTCTTCTCCATCTATCTAGATGTTGAACATCAACAGTTGAAAGCTGTTCCTTTATATTAAAATGTGGCAAATTATTTATGGGGTTTTAACATTTCTGTAAAGACTAATTTGGCTGTAATAAGGGTGTTTAAAGCCCCCAAAACGTTGTTCTATTATCTTGAATTAGAAACATGATTAGAGTGAAGTTATGGCCTGCAGGTTAGCAGTGTCATATTGGAATGTAGTGTGTGTTAAGCAACCTTGATGGGCTGATGCAGTCCCACCATTGTGTCACTCTTCAGCCAGAATTCCTGTGTA
The DNA here is from genome assembly GCA_013400575.1 of Peucedramus taeniatus. Lineage (NCBI taxonomy): Eukaryota > Metazoa > Chordata > Aves > Passeriformes > Fringillidae > Peucedramus > Peucedramus taeniatus. The sequence goes on from WBNO01012046.1 coordinate 223,695, forward strand.
CACAGAGGACCAAAGTGTCCTCTGCTGCAGTGCTGTGAGATAGGGGTAATTCCATCAGCTACATATTTACCCAAGTAGTGCGGAGAATAAAATTTGTCCCAGTATAGACATATAAGGAAATTAATAAAATTGGTTCACAGTAAAATGCTAAGATATAAAAACTGAAAATAACATTTTAACGACAAAATGCACAGGATGTACAGTATAATTAGTAACACAGGTTTTAAAAATATTTTCTACTGTTTCTACTACTTTTTTGCCTTGTTTTTAAGCAAGAGGAATATTAGTACCTTTCACATAGAGTATTTTTATTAGTCCTCCAGGACAAGGAACTTGCAGACAACTGTTCATGTGTTCAATCCAAGCTGTATTTATCTCTGACCAGTTCCCATCACGCTGGTGTTGATGCACTGGAAGTAGCATCTGTGACTACTTTGGTGCCAGCTGGAGCAAAAGCCTGTCTCAAATAAGGATGGACATGGCACCCATGGTGGGTTAAAGCACACAGCTGAGCAAGAACTGAAAAGAAGTTTGCTTTGCCATAGAACAGCTTCCCCCATAGTAGATAAAAGGAGTACTTCATTGTGTGTAGCTTTTAGTCTGTCACTCCATTCACTATGTTCCCTTTTAAAATTGAGTCTGTTTAGCTTCCCCTGCCAGACACTCTGGCACAGTTCCTCAGGCACTTAAATATCATTGCAGATTTGGGCTTTTGAGCCTACATCTTATTTCCCTCTGAGGGGGAGGAAGCTTTGCAAATAGAGTTAATTTTGCTATAGAGGAAATAAATGCCATGAACCCTTTCTATTAGATTAAAACTGATAATAAAGAGCAGCCTTTGTGCCTCCATGAAGGTCTGTGAGCTGCACAGCTCCACTGCCTGGGATGCTGTGAAAAGCCTGGGCTATGTGGCATGTTAGCAAGATTGGCTTCCAGTGAAGCCCAGGATAGCGCTTCCCTCTTGTCTGATCTGCTTTTTCTGTCCTCCAGCAGTATGTATGGAGTGGATCCAACCCACAGAGAGCACAGATGTAGCTGCTTCATAAAAGCTTCTGAAAAATCCTGTGTCTGACATAAACAAAAATGACCTTTAGTATCTCTCTCTCTGACTGCCAGGAATGGGCTAGTCGTGTTACAAGCCTCCAAGCACACACGGTGTGCTTGGCACAGGCTTCACCAGTATGGGCAAGATACAACTAATTAGGACATAAAAATACTCAGAAGACATACATATATATATATATATGTGTGTGTGTGTTTGTGTATAATGTGTGTGTATATGCATGCAGTATATAAATTATGCGACAATGCAATGGCATTTATGGCATTGCAGTACACAGCAAGGCAATATTTGCATTGTTGTAGTGTAGCTGCCTGATTCTGTTAACACACTGGCATAAATCAGGGCAGCTGCACCTATAATAGCAAAGATAGAAGTAGTGAAAAATTGCTTTCAGTAAAGAACTGGGTGTAAATTGCCTCTTTTATTTCCAAAAAATGGAAAAAATGGCTTTAGACAGCTGAACATTGTCATTCATGTTGGAAACAGAAGCCAGAGTTGGTTCATTTTCATTTTAAACTCAAATTCTGATGGCATATGGCAATCTCATTCCAGTGCTCAAATACATTTTTCTATCTTGGTTTAAAAGTAAGCTAAACTATTCTTGGGTAGATAAATAATTAAACAAAGTCTCATCTATTTGTCTGAAGATTTTACTTGGTTTCAGTCAGTATTTGCCATTTTCCTCTTAGAGAGAATAATAAGAGCCCTTTTCTGATGAGTGGATCTGCCAATTGAATGTTGATTTGCCACTAAATAATAAAGCACACAAGGCCTGAATCATGTGGCTTGTTAGTCACCAGTATCAGGAAACAATTAGGAACTGTTAACATATTTCTCAGGTTGTCATAAAGAAAGCTGATCTATTTGTGTTTCAACAATTCGGTGATGATTTTTTCTCTAGTCAAAACCTGGTGTGCACATTCTTTTTGTAATGTATGCCAAGATGTTGAAGACAGCTCAGGTCAAAACTGTGTTCAGGCAAATAACTGCTGCTGGAACAATGGCTATGTAATGATATGTCAGCATTTCTGTTTTATAGAGTAATATCATCTGTAACTGCACTTGGGAAGTAGGAATTATCTTCTGGCTCACTGGCAACGCTGTGGTGCTTCCTGCATGGCACAGTTGAGCTGTATCAAGTGGGGATGGAAATGCATCTCACAGCAGACCCTGGGACTGGCGTGTTTCTGTAGGACAGCAAAGATTTGTGTTTGACTTCCTCCTCCTGTGCAGAGGTGGGAGCTGTTCCTGGGGCTTCTGTAGCTTGTGGCAATGTGCTTTTGGGTCACACGGCTATAGATCTCCAGCAGTAATTTGCATGAAGAGGATGAGATTTGCTTGGCTCTTGGAAAAAGAGCCCTGTGGCTCCTCAGTGAAGGTGTCTTTTTGAGCACCCTGAGAGCAGAGTGTGTGTGTCAGAGTGGCATATAAATAACCCCCCAGGAATTTCCTTGTGGTTCAGCTGTGGACAACTGCATTGTCAGTGCAGTTCTCAGCTCAGCCCAGCAGTTAATGTGGAGCCATTTGAAGGTGCCCAAGTTTCTCTTTTGCATGGAATCCAGATGATGCCCTGGGGTCTCCTTGGAGGAGGAGACAGTCAACAAAAAGCAGGTAAGGTGCAATGGCTGCATTTCCATGTCAAACCCCAGTGGTATTTGGGAATCGCATACTGAAGCATTCAAGCTTCAGTTCTACAAATTGGCATGTGTTTAGTTGCTTTACACAACTGGATTGTCAAATTTATTTTCAAATTATAAAGTGTACGGTTTGAATGTATGGGCAACTCATTGTCTAGAAAAGTTTGTCTGCACCAACAGTTTGTAAAGTAGAACCTTTAAAAACTCCATCATCTGTGTGCTTTGGTTTTGCATTCTAAGCAAGCTAGAGTTTTTTTTTCTTCACGAGGAAAAACATTAAAACATGCTAAAATGATATTTTTGCTGTAGTTGTACAGCACTTCAGAAGTCCTATTTTTTCTGATGTACTAAAGATGTACTCAAATTCCTCACTGAATCTTCAAATGTGCTTATGCTTAGTTTACTTTGTCACAGTCATGATATCTTTCTCTGGAGCTTATGAGATTGTATAATGAAGTGTTTTTAGAACCCAAATAGTTTTGCTTTCATTTCAGTGTAATTTATCTCCAAAACCATGGACAGAATTTTTTATTTAGCACTGTAATGGCCATGCACCTATTTACATAGGTGCATGTGCCTATTTAGCAACTCTAAAAATACAAAGCAGTGTTCAAATCTTTCAGTATATGGTTCTCATGCAATTCCCACTGAATTACCAGGCCAAATATCTTTGAGATATATTTAACCTAGAGCAACAACAACTTAAAAAGAATTGTTTTATCATTTGCAGACCTCAAAAAGCGGAGATGATTTCCCTAATGATATCACAATTTAAGGGCTTATTTTTGGAATACAAACTGTCTGACTCTGTGTGTGTAAACATCACTCTAGATGTCAAGCTTCCATCAAAATTTCAGTGACATTAAAAGGTAGAGTTTTTATTCACTTCCACAATTTTTTGGCAATGACTGAAAATATTGACTGGATCCAGCATAAGATCTTTCTGTACCAGACAGTGCTCAGACCTGCAGATCAGGTAATTACTTTGAACTGAGGGGTGGATATTAAATTTTCTTCCTTCATTATTACTTTAAAAATAACAATTTTACTTTGGGTCCAATCATGTGTTATTCTGCATCCTTTGATACTGAAGAGTAGCTCTACAATACTTGTGTATTGAAAAAGAAACACACCAGGTGGTGATGACCTTTATGAGTCTGAAGTGTTCATTCAGGTGCATCTGGGTTATTAAATGAAAAGAAACTAAATAAAAACACTCCAAAGCCTTGAAATGTCTCCAATATGAACACAAGCTGGTTATGTAGGAATTTGTTAAATAGCTTAAATAATTTTTTTCCTTATATGCAGTGATGGTGGGAGGGTTGCTTTCTCTGCATCTGTTCTATTAGATGTGACTGGAGAGCTGAAATCAGTACAATTAATGTTTTTAACAACAGAATGAAAGCATTTGTTATCTTCATGTAGTACATGAGATTGATTTACAGGTGTAAGTAAATACTGTGTGGGTCTGAGGAAGAACTTTACTACAACACTCCTGGTTTTACCAGTTTCCTGATCCACCTAGTCAGTTTTATGCCTCTGGTAGGGTTTGCTACTTCAAATAAACAAGCAACATCTAAAAGTAGAGCACGGAGGAAGAAGGGTTCCTCTGTTGACTTTTACAAGCTGTTGGTTTATGTATTGCAAGCGCAAATGTACTTATCATTATCTTGTCTTAATTATTCTGTGGAGTTTTTTTGGTTTCATGTTTTTTAATTGGACAATCTTGTGCTCCTCTGTTGATCTTGGATGTGTTTACTACATGATCTGTGTGGGTCATTCTTTTCTCTTGTAGTTCTCTCATAACTATAAACATACATGTTTTTAATGAAATTGCTTTTTGTAGGTTTTTTTTCAAGATTATAGAAAGGGCTGGTGAAGGGTGAAGCTTTATTTGCTGTACCAGGATTATTTAATTTTTAAGTTGTTTCAAGCAACTTCAACTATTTATTTTGAATGAGTGATGATGGTAATCATGTATCATTAATCATGTAACCTTGCTAATCAACTCTTTTTACGTGTTGGAATATGAGATAGGAGGAATGCAGTGAGACACAGCAATTTATTTCCATTATTCATATAAGTTAGCATAGCTCAAAATAAGAACGAAAGCACCCCATGAGGTCAAGTCTGTCTAGCCTAGTAGTAATAGGAGACATGAATTACTTCAAATATTTTGATCTGTATTGCTGTTGGGGGTTGGATCTGTTTCTTTTTTGTTTATGGAATTTTTTCCTGGGGGTTTTGCTAGGTAACCAGTTGCTGGGTACTTATGGGTACTTGGCTGAAACAAAAGGGGGCAGCAGGTTTTCCTGGGGAGCAGCAGCTGAACAGGACAGTTCGGTCTGAGGGCGCCGTTCTGAAAGGACGTCGGAGCACCAGAGGACCCTGCTTGTTTTCCACTGGGTTTCTTCCCAGAGGAAGACTGGACTCGTCACCACTGGACTTTCCTACAGGACCGTTTCTACTTCACAGAACTGCATCTATTACTCCAGGAGGATTTCGTCTGGACTGCTTTTAACACCCTGACACCCAGGGTGTCAGGTCACATCCCTGACTCTGCCAGGGTTTTTTTCCTGGGGTTTTGTTGTTTTTGTTTTGTCTGTCTCTTAGTGCTATTATGTTTGTATTTTCTTTGTTTTGTCTAATATTCCTAGTAAAGAACTGTTATTCCTATTCCCAAATCTTTGCCTGTGAGCCTCCAATTGCAAAATTATAATAATCTGGGGGGGGTTACATTCTCTATTCAAAGGGAGATTCCAGCTTTTGCTAGCAGGTACCTGTCTTTCAAACCAAGACAATTGCTAATTTACATGGAAGACTAACTGTAAGTTCCTTGCTCAATATGAAGTACTATAATAATGCTTATATCACTCTTTACATTACTTAAATGCTATAAATAGAAATCAAAATACATCTATAGCTAAAAACAAGTGGTTTGGCTTTCTCTTTACAAAGCTTACCTCTGATCTCACTGGAATTAAACATTCCCAAGGCACTGAATAAGCCCAGGGAAAGCCTTCCTGCTTTAATCAACAGCTGGCAGGATTAGACTGCATCACCTTTCCCCATATGAAGTGAAAGGGAAAACTCCTGCTGACCTCTAGGATGGGTGAGATTCTGCCTTGGAATAACTATGGAGGCTTGTAAGTGGACTCAAACTTCTTTGTGTATATTTCTAAGCTTTCAAGTCAGCTCAAGCTTGTGATTCTGGACAATGCTGCATGTGTTTAAAGGTAATAATTTACCAAGAATGGTGCAGGTATAGCTTTGTATCTGTGTAGATTTTATTGTAATACTGCTTAGAATATATATTTGTATAACGGTTTTACTTTTGAGTCTTGTAGAAGCACCGAACAGCAGATGGTCTGTCTGTGCAGTACTGTGCTAATAAGGTTAGCACAGTCCTGTCAAAATGTACCAAGTTTACCAAGTATCAGGTGTCCCAATATCTGTCTAATTCAGATAGAAAATGGGCATCCAAATCAGGATGCAGGTGTACCAGGTATAAAAAGAGCTGTAAAGAAAGGCAGTCATGTATATAAATCATATGAAGTGAGTCGTGTCTAAGGCATGTGAGGAGTGCCTTGGGGTGTTTAGTCTGGAGAAAAGAAGGTCTCAGGGACACCTTATTGTGCTCCACCATTGCCTGAAAGGAGAGTCTAGTGAGGTGGGGGTCAGCCTCTTCTCCCAGGCAACCAGTATGAGAGGAAGAGGCCTCAAGGTGCTCTAGGGGAGAATCAGGTTGGACATTAGGAAGAATTTCTTCACAGAAAGCCTTGTTAAGCTTTGGAATGGATTGTCAAGCAAGGTGGTGGAGTCACCATCCCTAGGGGTGTTCAAGAAATGACTGGATATGGCACTTAGTGCCAGTTGACTAGCTGGTGTTCCATCAAAGGTTGGATCTGATGATCTTGGAGGCCTTCTTGAACCTCAGCGATTCTGTAGGACATGGTTTTGCTGGGTGTGTTTCATGGACACGCATGAACAAGCACAATGTCAAGAGCAGTGCATTAGGGTACTCTGCAAACAACATGCCTAACTAAGCCTTTGCCAGTCACCTTAGCCTGAAATCCTTCTTTGAGGCAAAACTAGCACTGGAGTCTCCAGACCTTGATCCCAGCATCTTTGGTGCTGAAGGATCTGCTGAGCTGACTGCACATACACAGAAAGAAAAGCTAAGAGGGCGCCAGGAACCAGATTTGCATGTGGCCAACTTCCTCGTGAGCAGAGTAGCATGGGTGCATCTAAATATAAATGTACCAATGTTGGGGCAGTTTAGAATAGATATAATATGGAGGGAAGAGTAAAGCACTTGAAAAAGATTCACTGCCTGCCCAGAAGCCCTCTGGAACTATTTGAAAACCTGGGAAAAGGGAAGTTGAAGGTTTCTGAATCACAGTGGTTAAGCACCTTGGAAAGAGTAAATGA
>WBNO01012046.1:230859-242233 GCA_013400575.1 Peucedramus taeniatus
GAATTGGACACCAAAACAACAGGAATAATTCTCAAAAGAGAATATATCTAGACAACAAAATTATTTTCTCTTGGTATTTAACTGTTTTTATAAATCTTCTCCTGCTGTTTTGATCCTGATTCTTTTCCATACTTATGGGCCTTAACACCTCTTACCCAGTTCTTAGAAGACAGAAGCTCCTCAATAGAAATTAATTGATGACCTGCTAAGTCCAGGTTTCTGACTGTGGGCTGGGGCAAAATTGAGGATGATGGAGCTCTGGTTTAGAGCTCCTGGTCTGACACCTAGTATGTGACTTGGACAGGATTTAGGTGTTCAAGCACAAGTTGTTATATAAGGCATCACAAGTATAGGTTGAGTGGATATCACAGGAGGTATCTAATCTGGAGGTGCCTTAACTTTTATTCTGAAAGTTCCATGGTTTTCAGTGCCTCTGGGCTGATGAAGAGCTGTTGGGTATTCTGGATTTTGTTCTATGTGTTGCTCAGTTTTACTCACTTATTATTCAGTGTGAAATATGGAAATATTTCTGTGATTACCCTGTAACTGCTGGACTAAAAATATAACACTTTGGTACCCTAGATCCCTCAATCATAGATGTTCACTCGAGTAGTCAATTCTGCAGACACATAAACACACCAGTACCAATGGTAATCAGAAAAAATTACTCCCTTGTTCAAATGGAATGATAGAGCTCCTTTTTGTGTGTGACAGCTCACACCTGTAACAGCCTTAAGGACTGGATTCAGTTTTTCAAATTAGGCCCCCTGTTATTAGGAGGATGTAGCAGAGTTTTGCTGTATGTTTTGCTAGAAAAGCTGCTGATGTTAAATATAAGTTATAGATTAAAGCCAAAGCATCTGCATCTTTCTCATGAGAAGAATGAACACTTCAATAAAACACATATGACATCTCATTTTAATGAGCTTTCTAGGTGATAGATGAAACAAATTTTTTTTGAACTTAATTAGAATTTAAAAAAAATCGGGAATAAGTAACTTTTGCTTTCTCAAATATTTAATTGATAATACCTGCAGGTATCTAAGCAACCTATTTTGTGATATTGACAATGTGAAGAACAATAAAATAAAACCAAAACCCAAACAAAAACTCTTCTGCAGAGCTGTTCGAATAAAAGCAGCAAAATATAATTTGACATTAATCATTTCTGCAAGAAACGTCATTGTTCAAAAAGAAGCAGCAGTTAATAGAAACGGATTATAATAATTTTTCTGCTCCCTTATCCTCTAACATACCTCTAAAGGCTAATTTGACTTGAGAATTCTGCTGCACAGGAGCACACCCATGACCCAGGTGCTCCTGTTAAGTCCCATTGCAGTGTTATCTTCGATTTAGTGCGCACACAGCATCCAGTCTGTTACCTAGGTAGGGTAACAGTATCTGTCCCATCTCCTTTTCTACATCTTGTGGCAGAGACTTGCATTTCAAAAGACTCTAGTTTAATCTAGATTGTATCATGTATTATAAGTAAGCCTGCTACTTGGATATATTGTCATTTCCTTTCAGATAAAACAAAACACTAGATCTTAAAAAAAATACTGATTATAAATTTTGGTAAAACTTTAACTACTTGGGGAAAAAGTTTTAATTTGGCACAGCACTTGATGCCACTTAATCATTGTGTTAGTGTATTCAAATTTCCAGGCATTCTGAGTAAAAGATAATTAAAATAGGTAGGTTAAAACTTGGTTATCCTCAAAGCCAACTGACACAGGAGTTATTTATAAGGCTGCTTGCGTGTTGGATCCTGAGCGATGCAGAGAGCAACACAGTCTTCTGCTCTTTTCCAGCAGTACCTGGAAGAATTGAAAGAGAGATGAGCAATGTGTATAGAGGGAAATCACACACTCAAACCAACAAATGAAACATGGATGATATTGAAAAGGAGGAGTGGTCGCTTTATCAGCTTTAGCCATCCTCTATATCTTCCTTTCCATTATCTCTGGAAGCTTTTTCCTTTATGTGTATCACATGTGTCAAGGTTACGAAACAGCTGTATGCATCCTACTCCAGGAAGAGAGCTATGTTCTTAGCCTGAACCCCAAATCTTCCTGCACTGATGTTGATTACGCCTGGTCTGATGCTTTGAGCATCTGCTGTGAGTGCCAGTGGGTAGTTTCAGGCCATATATCTCTATGCATGGTCTTTTGCATGCTGCATTTTCCTGGTGGTGCTTCTCTTTTCTTTTTCTTTTAGTCTTTTTTTTTTCTTTTTTCTTTTATTTTCTTTTATTTTCTTTCTTTTTTCTTTTTTTATTATTTATTTATTTATTTATTTTCTCCAGCTTTTATCATAAGAGATGATTCAGAATGAATGTCTGGCTTTTCCTCCTGAAAACACTTCCCCCCCTCCCAGAAATAACAGAGGTTATTGCAAATCCTGCATTCACAGATGCTGTGTTTCTGCACCAGTGATGCCCAACATGGTTTGCATTGAATACACAGAATTTGTTGCTGGAAGCTGGGGAATCATGCACTGTTCATCTCTACTCACACAGACTGGGCACGGACAAGCAGGCTGTCACCAGCAGAGAGAATCAGGGATTTACCATCCATGGCAACAGTTGATGTGCCCTCCTGAAAGGGAAGAATGCCTTTAATTTTCCATGTCCTGTCCCCAGCAGAAAGAAAATGCTGCATGTATGGAAATCTTTCCAACTGAAAGAACACCTCAAACCTGTTTTGTTTATGAGGTCTAGCTAAATATTCAATTGATCTTGTCTGTCTAACACTATTAGCATCAATAAAAATATGTTTCATTGTTTCCCATCATAAAGCAGCAACCCATTGCCTGATTCTTGGGGTACACTGCCACCAGTCTAACCTAGCAGCCTACAAGTTGGTACAGCCCTAGAAATTACAAAGAGAATCTTCTGGAGTAGTTTAAGCTCCTCTTCTATTTTTCTGATTTCTTACAGCTCTTTAAGTCTTGAAGAGCAGTTCACAAGTCAGCAGGGGGCTGACTGAAATTGCTGAGTCCCTCCTTATTGGAATGGACTAGTTACTATCTTGTTAAGCAGGGGAGCCAGGTTCTTGCCAGCCGCAAGGTCTTGATTCTACAGGCTGATATAAGCTGCAGTGTAAGCAAATGTCTTTCAAGATTATGACTTCTTTAATTAGTATTTGATAGTCCCTGTGAATTTCAACAGAAGAGGAAGTAATAGAAATATCTGCCTCCCAAGCTAGCCTGGCCTGTGTAAGCAAAAATTAGCTTTTCTTTTTCTTTGGGTTGCAAACGTGTTCTAGAAGAAAGTTGAATGCAGGACATCTGGATCACCAACAATTCTGATTTAGTATAAACAACTTTTTAGACTTTTTTATTAGCTTATTCTACTTGATTCTGGTTTGACTTCAGGATGAGGGCAAATGTTTCAAGGCAGAACTAAGAGGTGATGTTGCTTTATTGCTTGGAGGCATTCTGATATATTTACACGATATAGCCTAGGTAGGGTGCATTTAAATTCCCAACGAGGATGGATGCCAGTATCTCTGTCATCAACATACATGATGAGGAAAATAAGGCTATTTTTATTGTGGCAACACTTTACAGTTATTTTTCATTACAGTTTAAAGCTTAAAGGTGGTGCCTGTTGGTGATCTTTACTATGAGAAGGAAGGGAATCATTCCAGTTTCTGTTGCTAGAAGGCTTTACTACTGTTCAGTCTGAACTTAAACATGAACTCAGTTAACAAGTGTGAATTGCCACATACCAGCTGCCATATCCAGATATCTGAATTCTTCTTACTTTTCTCAGTTGTTCCTGGTCCATAAGCTATAACCTAAAAATAAAAATAAAAAATATATATAATGGCTTCATCCAAGTGACCAATGTGTCCATATTCATCTCCCAACAGCATTTAAAACATTCTGTTTTTACAGGAGAGTATTCATAGAAGATGACATTATTTTTACAGACATTAAAATTCACACTATGTTTGATATTCTCATATTGATTCCTACTGATAAAAAGGGAACTGGTCACACCTGCCACTCCTTATGCTCCTCTGCATCCTTGCTTATCTATTCCTTCTGCTTCCTCCCACTCTCAGTTTTGCATCTATATGCTTCCTGCTTCTGTTCTTGGAACAGGCACTTCCTCCTCATGAATTCTGGGCCCTGTCAAGAGCCTGTTGAAGTAGAAAAGTTTCTTCCATTAACATTAAAAATGCTGCGGACAGGACTTCATCTTTCTCATTTTCTGCCCCCTCTGTGTTCTTCCTGACATTCCCACACTCTGTCACTTTGCTGTCAACTGTATTGGATTCTTTGTAGTGTGACTCCAAGTAATTCTGGGGAAGAATATGTTTTGTAAACATCACACATACAGCACAGATATGAAATGTTGACAGGTTCATTTACACCCAAACTAGACTGTGTTTGACTAAACTGTGAAGTGGAATGTTTCAGGGCAGCCCAGACTCTCTGGTTGCTGTCCAGTTTTCCTTGTTTCCACTTTATGTGGATGGAGGGGGAGAAAAAGAAGTGTGTTTACACACCCAGATTAGACTTGGACCGTGAATGCTGCTCAAACACATAAAGAAGCTTGAGTAGTATTTGCATCACACTGGTGCTTCTGATTTGGGAAATATGGGAAGAGGGACAGGGGAATGAATGAGCTGTTTTAATTCCAAAGTAAATGAACAGAAATAAAGTTCAGGTTGATTCTGGACATGGAAGTAATGAGCTAGAAAGCCCCTGCCCTAAGCTAGTCAAATCAATGGGCCAAAGACAGGTGCTTCCATCGGGGTGCATAACTTTGTCTGCTGACTATATATTGATCCCAGGCCTGGATTAATTCATTCTGAACAGTAGGCACCAATTATCTGTACCTTTAAAAATTCTCTTTCTTTTTAGAGAGATTATACCCCCTTACCTCTGTTTCAAAGTTATCTCCAAACATACTCAAGGATTTTTTCTGTTTTATTTCACCACGATGATCATTTAACCAGCTTGAGAAGGAAAATGGCTCCATAACACAAGTGGAATTCAGTGGGAAAGGTGTTTCTTTCAGGAGTTCATCTGTAGGCAAGGCAGAGGGCTATCAGAGATACTTGCTTCCTTTGCTCTTCGCAAACATCTTAATTGAGGGATCAATTTACAGACACTATCTAGTCAAAAGCCAGTTGTAATAGTAAGTAGTGCTGTGGTCATTATCAGGACTTTTTGAGATTGCAAGATGCATATGTTATTTGTGTGTCTTTATGGAATGACTTCAAGATGTTGTCAGAACTGTGTATTCAAACAGTATGCAATACACTACCTAGTTCTTCCTGGCATAGTCCTCACTCTCTTTCAGATCACCTTTTGCACTGGCAAAATATGATGTATCATCTCTGAGCCTTTGCTCATATCATATCCCTCTAAAAGAGGACTCGGAGCTTTAGAATAAGCTTATTCTACATGTCTCACATAATACTGACTTTTATGAGTCTTCTCCTCTATGTTTCTTCTCCCGTGTTTTTAAATACACTGGCCACAGTGAATCAAACAGATTAGTACGACCCAAAATTTAATACAATGTATTTTTTGTGGTGTTCTTGGAGCGTGTAGTGGTTTTGGTAGCTGGATTTAGTTTCTAATAATTCTGTTCCTAAATGATTTGATTTAAAATAGCTGGACGACTAATTGCAGTATAGCTGCCAAAATTCAAGCTTCATGCTGCCTGTTGCTGGTATATGAAATAAGCTTTAGTTATTTACCAGCTCACAGTGAAGTGCAGAGACAGAGCAATTGCCTTGGTGATTCTATGTAGTTTGTTCTGAGATGCCATGGGGGAGCACCCATCAAGTCATTTCAAGCAGTAATGCCAACCAGATGCTGGAAAAACTCCCTGGAGGGTTTGCTCCCAAATGTATTGTGGTAATAAACCTGCAGCCAAATCTTAGTCTCGGTGCTAGTAATACAACAGCTCTTTTTTAAGTATTAGTGTATTCATTATGCAATATTCTTTTGGTTCTATTCTAGTGCTGAATTTCACTGCTCTGCAGTGTTTTGAACGTATCATTTCAGTTTTTTATTAAAGACCACTTTGCACACAGTCTGAACATTATGTGAGAGGGTCAGTACATGCAAGGGACAGCAGTGTACTGAAGATGCTGCTGCTGTTCATGGGATCCCAGTAAGCACTGAGTACAACTATCTCCAGATAATCTGGGTGGGATCCTACCCCATTTTTTGTAGAAAAAAAATGTTGCTATTCAAATTTATTCTCCATTATTTTGGGAAGTTTAACCTGCTTAACCCACTGTGGTCCCTTAACCTCACCCATGCTGTGATTTTGTGATATTAAAATAATTATAGTTTTAAAAATAATTTCTCTTGACAGTGCCTCTTTTAGGAAATTCTGAAAGTAATCTGAAGAAATCTGTAGCAAAAGAAGACATATTTTGTTTGAAAGCTTTCTTTTTCAGGCTTCTTTTTTTAAAAAAAAACTTCCTACTTTTACATTATTTAACTCAAATAGTTAAAACAACTTTTATTGAAAAGGAAACTCTTCCAGAGAAACTAAGCAGCACCAAAATAAAGAAGAAAGTCTTTACATTAGATTTATTTTTTCTAAACTTGTAAGCATTAATAGGATCTAGTCTTGAACATTCTATATTTTATTGTCTGCTAACACTAAAATGCAGTGTTAAGGTATTAGGTGATTTAGTTTTGTTGCTTCATTCTTCTCACTGCAATATGACTGGTTGGGGTTTTTTCCTTAATTTTCACAGGTTCATCAAACATCCTTTGGAGGTAATTAGGAACCCATAAACACTTTGTCCTTAAATTATGGATATGTCCAAATGAGGCTGCAGTGGAAAATTGCTTTTTTGACTAGGGACTGATGTAAAACAAAGGCCTAAAATATTATGATATGTGTTCACACACAGCAGAGAAGGAAATGAAGAAAAAAATCATCAGAAATTTTATGAAAAGGTACTCAATGCAACTGGTGTTCCAAAAGATGTTAAAATATTTTGTTCTATTAATAACTGAAATCCTTACCAGTTGCTTTTGGTTTATTTTGTTTCCAGATTAAAACTCATCATTTGAATTCAAAAAAGTTTCTTGTAGTTTTGGAATACCAGAAAATTAACCATTGGTAGAGCTTTCTACTAAAATGCATGTCCTAGTTGAGAGAGATATATGGGGTTTTGGTGGTGGGATTTTTGTTTATTTGTTTGTTTGTTTCTAAAAGAACCAAAAAGCATATGGAAGCTGGTAGGATAAGAGACAAATACTGAGATAATCAAACCAAAAAATACTGAGATGCTGTGAGTATCCTGCTCAACTTGGGGAATATTTCTTCTCCACAGTTTAGGAATTCCAGCATCAAGCTGACAAGTAAGTTCAGATTTTATATGCTGGAGAATAAATAGCAAAAAACTGAGTCTCAAGGATGGGCATTGTGGTGTTTTAGGCAAAGAGAACTATGAATCTTTCCCATGAGTCGCAAGTAATTTGGAGTAGAAAAGAAGGCCAAAGTACTTGTTTATATTTTGACCAAGAAGCAACACAAATCTAACAATAAGAACTCTAAGTCTGTGGTTTAACTTCTGTCTGTTATTCTCCAGAGACATAATTTTGCAATTTTCCCCTTTCTGCTGATCTCTGTCTCCAGTTGCCCTGATCAGCTGGGATAACACACATGGGACAACAGCACAGAGTGGCCTGTGCCTACTCAGGGCCAGTGTAAAGCGTAATACATCCTGCACTTACTATGATGGACCATCCTTTCTTGCTTGTGATAAACAGCCACCATCTAACAGTTTAATTTACTTTCAAGTAAAGGTGGACTTTTCTTTATTTAGACTTTAAGTTCCTCAGTTCAGAGCTTTTTTTTTTTTTTTTGACACTTTTCTTATCAGCAGGCCCTAGCCTGTGACGGGGTTTTGGCTTAATACTACTTTTGATGTTAATGGCACTTGCTCAGTGACAGCATAATGGCCTTTGAAAACTGTGCCTGCATGGAATTAACCTTTTAGTGTGACCCAATATGATGATTTGATTATCTGTTACTGCAGAACAAATGAAAGAGTGCTGTGGTGATGAGGTACGTGGCAGATGTGTGACATTATCAATAGACTACTTGACTGAGTCCTCATTTAACCCTGATGCTGATTCCTTGCATGATGCCAAAAGCTGTAGGTGTCCTAATGCTTGTGAACTTGAGCTAATAAGCTACCAGGAAGAGGATCCAATCTCTTGTAGTTCCACACATATTGGAGTTGAAGCCTGGTGCTTCTAAAGGAACTGAGTATTTCTAATCAGGCTAATGGCTTATATTTAGATATTGTTGCATATATTTCTGTTTAGCCTGTACATTCGCTTTCAACAGTATCTGAGGAAGTGCAAGCTTGTGTTTCTGGAGTTCTGTTCTAGCAATACTGTGAGACAAGGAGACAACATGTTTAATGATGGTAAAGGTAAAATTTTGCCAGTAAAATGCAAGAAAATGGCACTTCTAAGCTAGACAGCTAATGGTCTTGTGTAGGTTTTTCCAGGTAATATAACAATATGTGGAACAGCAAATCTAATATTTTCTTACATTTTCAGACATCCATCTAAAGGTTCAATACTAAAGTCCATTTCTGCAGATCATTACTATTAAAAATTTATATCAGAGTTCTTTATGGGATTATAGCTTTTTTTAGGTTTTAATTACAATGTGATGATATCATGTTAAGCTGAAAAATGCCGTGTTTATGGAATGAGTTTTTAAATATTTAAAAAAAGAAATTACAAGTTTTAGAGGAACTTGACTTCAATTAAGCAATACTGAACTGCACTGAGACTGAGACTATTAAACTGGGCAAAGAAGGAGAGAACAGCTCATGAGAAAAGAGCAAATTGAATGTACAAGTAGTTACAAGTAGCCTCAACAGAGACTATCTAAAGATGAGTTTGAGCTTGCTGGGGGTACTGTGTTTCTGATGCAGTAAAGAGAACAGGTAAAGAAGATTGATACTGACCTACCAAGTGTACGTGGCTTATTTGCTTAACTCTCATGTAACATGGAAGGTCCCCCTTCCCTTCCCTGGTGATGCCCCTAAGCTTTCTTGTCAAGAAATCAAATTGTCTCATTCTCTTGAGCCCTACTGTCCCCAAACTCTTCCCATAGCTCTCGTTTCTTCAAGATTTGTTCAAAGGAAAATAGCAATAAAGCACTTGAAATATATCAAAATAAGGTCAACTGATTCCATGTTGGCTTTATGAAAAACTGTATCTTTCAGTGATGTGTCACCCTTCACTTGTAGACAGAGCATTCTAGATGGAACAAGATTCAAATCTTTAAATCCCCATATATTCTTACTAATTATCTCACCGTCCTGAGGTGCTGTGCTGCCTTAAACACTCTGCCCCTACATGCTGTGCCCCATCTCCACGCACGGATGAGACACAGTCCATTACAAATGGTGTCGCCCTCTATAAGAGCAGAAGACATCATTCAAAGTGGAGTGATTGAATCCTCTTTGTTTTTTCAAAAAGTTACACTTTAATTGAGTGTAAAAGGGTCCAGACTACAGATAAAGAGATCATGAAGTATTTTTATATTATGTATTAATTTATTTCTGTACACTTTCTAATCATCATTTCCATGTCTTCAATACTATATCATAATGAATAATTCCAGCTATAGAGTTTTGCAGCATTTCACATTTAATTGCCAATGCCAGCAATAATACACTCCCTAGGATGTTTTTCCCATATGTGCCTACCTAATTTCTATGAAAAAGTCTGTTTTATTCTCCACGTTAACAGAAATGTCAATGAGACTAGTAAGATTTTAATACCTCTGCAAATAAAACCAGTGAAATGAGGGACATAATTTCTGACATCTGGGTTTTAGCCCAGTCCATATAAAAATCCAGAGTGACAGCGCTGACAGTGACTGATTACTTTGAGGGTCGTTGGTTCATTTCCCTGTTGTGGAATATAGATGCAGAAGCATTTAGCTGAAAATACAGCACTCACTTGGTGCAACCATACATTTGCCTGTGTAACTGTTTTGGTTTTTTTTTTTTGGTTTTTTTTTTNTGTAGCATGCCCTGAGAATTGTTATGACTTCTAATTTATGACTTGTTCATGTAATTATTTCTAGGCAGATTTTTCATTGTGTCATTAAATCTATGCTGGGAACCAAACAACCTTTTTTTTCTTAATTGAAATGAAGAAGTTTGAGAAAAGCTTTGAAAAATATTTTTGTAATAAAGAAATATAGCTTTTTTCAAAAGGAGATATCATCAGCCAGAAGGAAAGGAATAAATTAAACCAAAAAAAGACACTATTTAGGCCATAATTATTTTTAAAGGTTTTTCATGATCTAGCTAGGTTATTGTAATTAAGAATGACAAATTGTTTTGAGAAATGATGTCCATTTATCCGATCCTAAAACAAAGAATCTTAATTCTGTTTCTGAATCTGCCTTTTATAATTTCGGGCATTTCATTAATCCTCTTTGTATGTAACTTCAGTTTGCATAGAATAGGAATAGGATACTTCATTATAGCAAGAGTTGAGACCTCACTCTCTTCGTGAGACAAGGATTTTTACAGCATGTGTGAACTATTACCACTAAATAGCCTTAGAAACACTAGTGAAAATGCCAGACAAACTCCATTAGTGAGTTTTATGTTTCAGATGTTGCTGTCTGAGGAGCATTTAAGAATGTAAGGAAGAAAGAAGCTACCATATTAGAGAGGACATACCTGCTGTGAAACTGCTGAGCTTTATAGCTCTTAAACATTTCTTATTTTTTCACAAAAGTCTGAACAGAAAGGAAAACAATTTTATAGGGCATTTCTTCCTATTTCCCTGATAGGTTTATTATGTACATTATGCACAATAGGTATATATAGGTCAATAGTGGCTTGGTTACATGGTGAAGCATTAGGAGATCTCCCAGAGTCTACAGTTTATATTCTGCCCCTCTATGAGAAGGCTCATGTGAGAATATTGTGGGAGAAGCAGATTTCTTCCTGAAGAATTTCTTGGTTTTTTTTTTTTTTTTTTGGTGTTGTCTTTAGCAGCTCTGGGAGCCTAATGGCCCTTTTGGCTCCACAGTGTGCAGCCTGCAGTCCAGGTCTTGGATGATACACAGTAGTTTGGAATTAAAAAAAACTCAGTAGAGGTTTTCACATGGAAATTTCTAGCAGCCTACTCCAGACATTGTAACCCTACTTTGTTTCTGCATCCAATATTGCTGACTTAGGTTGGTCTGTCTGAGTACTTCATTTTCATTATGAGCTCTGTACTCATTAGGGACTGGTGTCCGCATTTAAATATGAGAGGAGAGGAAACAGATGAAACCAGTGAGAGATAACATGCTTATAAGAATTAAAGGGTTATAGTACATGGCTCCATCCCT
>WBNO01012050.1:0-25397 GCA_013400575.1 Peucedramus taeniatus
AGAGTTGGAAACTTAAAGCCTTCCACCATCAGCAAGTTGTGTCCTGGGTGCAGGAACAAAGCACAATGATGAAAAATGAGTGAGCAAAAGCCTGAGTCTTACTTGGTTCCTTGATCCTAGGCCTCCCTTCAATACAAGTCCAATGGCAAGTGGTATCACACCTGTGGGGGAACCCTCATTGCCACCAACTGGGTAATGACAGCTGCCCACTGCATCAGGTAAGTCATGAAGATAAGTCTGACCCAGGAAACAGCACATGAGCAGAAAGAGATGAATGAAAACTGTATCAATGCCAGTTCTCCCTTTCCCAGTTGAACGCTCTGAGTTTTGCATCATATCTTTTGATTAAAATTCAGGGGAATGGCATCTTTTTATTTTCTTGATGTAAAATGGGAAAAAACCCAGTTACCTGAATTATATACTCTTCATTTCCATAAACTACAAACATCCTTCTGTTTTCAAGTTGCTATTAAAATTCAGCTGTGTTGCCTGTTTCTCTAATATGTTAGAGAAACATAGTTTCTCCACAAGTTAACTAATCATCAGTTTCCCTGAAGAAATAATCACAAATATTTTGAATATACCAATCATTTTCAATAAACTCTTCATATTATGTGGCAGTGTAACAAATAAATTATCAGGTACAGTGATGTCATTTCATCATCAAAACTGCTTCCACAAACACAACCCCATTTTGCTCTGGTGGCATATGATTATTGTAATATTAATTTGTAGCAAATATCATAATGTGAAACATGAAGGATTGGCTCCATGTTATGATTATAAATCCTGCATATTATATCTATCACACAGTTGTTTATTATTGAAGCTATTTATGGCTGTCAAAAAAGTCCAAATTGTTACTGCATTGAAGAGCTGAATCCTGCAAAGATTGGAGGCACCTTGAGTTTGTTAAAGAAGCCTTGAGCAGGAGCTGAGAGGACAGCTTAGAGATTAAATTATTATGAAGTCTAGAACACAATCTTTGCCCTTAGCAAATCACTGGCTCAGCTCCAGACAAGCCATGCCTGTGATGAGAGATTACAGTCAAGGGTATTCTTATTGAACCTCTCAGGAGCCAAAGATGCAGATGCATAACTGAGTGTTCATCCTTTTCTTGCCCAGTTCTTCTTTGATATACCGAGTGTTTCTTGGAAAATACAACCTAGCAGCCGAGGAAGAAGGATCAATTGCACTTTCTCCAGAAAAGATCGTTGTTAATGAGAACTGGAATCCAGAGGATGTTGCAAATGGGTAAGCTGGTGGCAGGTATTTTTTTCAGTTTTTGGTGGAGGGTAAAAATCAAACTGCTTGAATCCCAGCTACCTGGAGTTATGGTAATTAAATTCATGTTTAGAGCCTTCTGTTACAGTGTCCAGTTTCTACCTTCCCCCTCAAGAGAACACAAAGCAGTCAACAATATTAATTTCTGACTGATTAATAATGTTTCCAGAATTTGCATGTTCACGCTTGGGTTGGAAGCTGTTACATGCAATGATATATCTTGTACAATGAAAGGGAATGAAGCATTTTATACAACACTCTTTGAAGCCCCCCTACCAGCAGCAGAGACACAGAATTATGGATCATTAATATCCATGTGGCTGAAGGACCCCTGTGTCCTGCTGCAGGCTAAGGACAGTGACAAAGAAATCCACTCAGTTCCAGTCCTTGGAGTGAGTCCTAACATATGCTTGGTTTTGGTGAAAAAAAAAATAAAGACAACTTTCTTCCATCAGGAAAACAGGCAGTTCTGCAGGGAACAGCCTTCCAGCCCATGAATTTCCCTATTGCTTTAGGGTGCAGGAATCTTTGCTGCTTGTGCACTGGCCTTTGCTCCCTTGCTTTTCTTTTGAATAGGCCAAGTGCTGTGTAACTGCTGAGTGCTCAGGCTGCTGTGTCTTAATCCATTTTGTCTTAATCCATTTTGCCTTAAACCTTTTCACTTTCCATTTCTCTCCCCCCCTCTCCAACATTGCCACAGGTATGACATTGCTTTGATCAAACTCCCTGAGCACGTCACCTTGAGTGACCAGATTCAGCTGGCCTGCCTGCCCCCTGCCCAAAGCATCCTGTCCTCCAACACTGCCTGCTATGTCACCGGCTGGGGAAGGCTGCAGAGTGAGTACTTGGGTGTTTGCAAAACCATGGAATAAAAAAAAACAACTTTCAGAAGTTCCTTCTCCTCTGAGACTGATGGCAAAGATTATTAATGGTGCTCAAGATCCCCTCAGAACTCAGTGTAGTGAGGTAGTTTATTATATTAGGCTCCACTTCACTCACACGTTATGATTTTTCCCTTTGAAATTTATTTTCCTTGGAACAGAGCTGGTAATGCACCTGAGGGGCCTTTATTGAGCTTTTAGGAGCTATTGTAATGCAAATGTTAATAGTGTGCAGACAGGTGCACTTGCTAATCCCAACACACCTGCTGAATATCTGAAGACACATAAAGGAATAGATGTGAAGAAAATCTCAGAGAGTTGAGCAGAGGTGTCAGCTCAGCTCAGGAGGCAATTCCTTGAGGGATAAGTAAATTGCAAACTCCTGAAAATAGAGTAGCCCTTTATTTCTCTAACAATGAGACATTTTTAATGGAATGCAAATTTTTAGTAAGTTATGCATGAAAGAATGGAACTAAGGGACATTAATACCTATAACAGCTTCTCCTTTAATATAGCCCCTATGGAGTGTTTTACCTGGAGTGATGGTACCCAGATACCAAGAGAAATTTAACAGAGCACTTTTATTCTTTCTTCAGTGCCAGCTGGTACCATGACTCTGTGTTTCTGTTCTCTCTCAGCAAATGGACCCCTTCCTGATGACCTGCAGCAAGGGCTTCTGCTGGTGGTGGATTATGCAACCTGCTCCAAACCTTTGTGGTGGGGAAACATAGTGAAATCCACCATGGTTTGTGCTGGTGGGGATGGAATCACCTCCAGTTGTAATGTGAGTCCACTCTCAGGGCTTGGGTTTAGACAAACAGGCCTGATGGGAAGGTGTCTTAGTTTGAAAGACAGGTACCTGCCAGCAAAAGCTGGAATCTCCCTTTGAATAGAGAATGCAAACCCCCTCCCTCAGATTATTATATTCTTGCAATTGGAGGCTCTCAGGCAAAGATTTGGGATTAGGAATAACAGTTCTTTACTAGGAATGTTAGACAAAACAAAGAAAATATAAATGTAACAGCACTAAGAGACAAGCAAAACAAAAAACCAACAAAACCTCAGAAAATGCCCTGACAGAGTCAGGGATGTGACCTGACACCCTGGGTGTCAGGGTGTTAAAGCAGTCCAGATGAATCCTCCTGCAGTAATAGATGCAGTTCTGTGGAGTGGAGATGGTCCTGTAGGAAAGTCCAGTGGTGAGGAGATGAGTCCAGTCTTCCTCTGGGAAGAAATCCAGTGGAAAACCAGCCGGGTCCTCTGGTGCTCCCACGTCCTTTGGGAGCGGTGCCCTCAGACAGAACTGTCCTGGTCACTGCTGTNATTGAGGTAGGCATCGGGTCCCTCCATCCTTTTGCAGCACCCACCACGTGCTGGTCCCTGAGCAAAGACAGAAGGAAAGGCTAAAAACCCCAGAGAGGAGCTGCTCACATTATGTCTATGTTCCCCTTCCTCCCAGGGGGACTCTGGGGGCCCACTGAACTGCCAAGGGGCTGATGGCAGGTGGGAGGTGCATGGCATCGTCAGCTTTGGCTCTTCTCTTGGCTGCAACTACTACCACAAACCCTCTGTCTTCACCCGGGTCTCTGCCTACAACAGCTGGATCGAGCAGGTGAGTGCTGCTGCAGAGCTCTGCCTGTGCTGGGGCTCTCTCACTGCCATTTCTGCCACCTGCTAAGGGAGCTGTGTCACTCCTGAGTCAAGCCTTACCAACTGAAAGTATCCTCCTCTGAAACAGATATCCAATTTTTTTTCCATTTATTTAAATAAGTTTTGATAATAGGAATGTGTTCTCCCTTTGCCCTAACGCTTTATTGTAGTCATAAGGATTTACTGTATATTTCAGAAGTGATTACTCAAATTTGCATTCATCATCAATACACTGATTGTTGCAATTGCATCCTAAAAGGTAGCACATGCAGCTCAAGTCTGGAATGTCAAACATCTTTTAATTTAATGTAAACTTTAACTGAGAAGCAAAAATCTTATTTCACTTATTTAAATCCTGTGACTTGGATTTATCAATCCTTGTTCACAAATTCCTGCATCTCATGATCTGATTTTTCATTTGTTTTACATTTCTGTAGGTTATGGCAACCAACTAATCCGATGAGAGAGGCCAAGAAGGAAAGCAGTTTGAATAACATCACAATCATGACACCTTTCATCAAAAAGAACTGGGCAATTACGCTTTTAACAACACAGGTATTAAACCAAACATTAGTGAAATAAATGGTATTTTTTGCAAGATGAAAACAAAACGTGTCTCTGTCACTTTTTCCTGGCAAGAGCCTGTATTTGGGGATAACTCTGGATATTTTTCCCTGTCCCCTGCCTCGGGCTGGACCTTGCCAGCCTAACCTGGGGGAAGGTGCGAGCCCGCTCTGCGCGGGTGGGCGGTGGGAAGAGTCAGAGCATCACTAAAGGCCTCCGGGGGGCTCGGGAGGAGGGACAGAGAGGAGCCACAGGGCTGGAGGCAGGGAGCAGCAGCGAGTGGGACCCCTCGGAGCCAGCGATGCCCGGGGGGGAGGCAGCAGAGGAGCCCGCAGGTCCCTGCAGGTGAGTGCGGAGCGCTGAGCGATGCTCCAAAGGGAGCTTCCATCACCTGTGAGCCAGCGAGGGCAATGGCAAGACCCAGCTCCGAGGACAGACCTGTCTTCTCCATGGCCCTGCTGCTCATTTTTAAGTCATTCAGGTGAAGAGCTCAGAGTGGTCACTGTCAGTGCCACAAATGTGGGGGTTTTGGCAAAGCAAAGCCGAATTTCCGCGTTTAGCTCGGCGCTCAGTTAAAGACCCTCTTAATATTTCTTTCATTGTGACAGAAGATAGGCAATATAAAATCAAGGTGGATTTTTGTTGTGTTTTTCTTCTCCCCTCGGCACATACTAGATGTCTCCAAAACTAACAGGAAGGATTATAAATGGAGGGCAAGTGCCCCAAAGGTAAGCAGTAGATAGAGTAAGGAGAAGGGTGGAAGTTCGTTGTGAGAACAGAAATCCCCAGAGATACATTTTCTAGGTTTGCAGTTCCTTTTAGTTTGATATTTTGCAGATGTTAACCTTTGGACTGAAAGTAATTATATTATTAAACAGAAATTGTGTTAAATTAATAAGAGAAAGCATGGCTGTTTATCATCTTTGGGGACAGTATTTTTATTACTTTTCTTCTACTTTACAACCACTGATCACCATTCTGCCCAGCAAGAATTTGTTTTGCTTAATATCAGCCTCTGCTGAGAAATAAGAGGTTTTATTGGGTTTTATTTGCCTGACTAAAAGTATGATTTCCTATATCTGAAAGAACAGGGGATCTGAGGAGGGCTTTTTTCAACCAGATTTACTATGCAGAACCTTATTCTTTTTCAGTGGAAATTAGGATTACCCAGTTATTCAGGAGCCATCAGCTCCAGCATAACATCCTGAGGTTTTTTTCATGAGTATCATTAGGGTAAGATTGTAAATGATGGAATAATAGTTTTGAAAAATAAAATCATTAGAGGTCACTTTGCTGTATGGAGCATGGATGTCCATTTTGTGCAGCATGAAAGAAAGGTAATCATGAAGCTCAAACAATAAAAATTGGATGTGCAAATGCTTCCATAAAAACTGAAAACAGAAATGTGATTCATTTTCTATCTGAAATATACAGGCAATATTGTAAAAAACATCTGAGCTCATTTGAACATATCAACAGAAATTACTCACCATATGGAAATGCCTATTAAGAACAAATTCTCAAAGTTTGATTTTAAAAAATCAGCAGCTCCAATTTGTGATCACTCGAATCACTGGGGGAATTAGTAACCTATCTTTTCATGATCTTCCTTAAGATTTGGAGAGAAGCATCACAGAGAATAAAACCTACAGTAAATGGTTTTATTAGCTTTTTTTCTCACAGAAAAACTGTGTCATTCATCTGGTTTTGCAGATCAGAGTGTGTCAAGGAAGCAGTCTCTTAAATACAGATTTTCTTTTAAAATTAATATCAGGTGGAACAAAATATAATAACATATGTCTTTAAAAAACATCCAGATAATGCATGCTCCTTTTGCTTTGTTTCAGAATGCATGGGAATTGTTAAATATCACTCTTAGATCCAGTTGTGGTTTCAGAAGCTGGAAGAAACACTCTCAGGATCAGAAAATACCACTGTTTTGTTTTTGTTTTTAATTTCTTAATGATTTTTTAAAATTCTTTTTTTTTTAGGTGTTTTCCCTCTTCCAATGCTGGTGGTAGAAAACCAGTTCAAAGGATTTTGACAGCATGCATGGTCTCCCTCTGCAGCCTCCTTGGGGCCATTTCTTTTGATTTGAGCAACAGCTTGGAAATGTGGAAAAACACAGGCAAAGCCCTTCAGGAACTTGCCTCCTGTGAAAACCTTTGGGCTACTCACCTCATCTCTCTCCTGCAGGAAGAAAGGCACAGCTGGCTGTTCCCAGCAGCAGGCACAAGGAACAGATCATTCCATTCTCAGCTCTTGGGGAATTTAAACTCCCTCTGCATGGCAAGCGAAGCAGAACTGTACTGTGAGAATTGCCAGTGCAAGGAGGAGAAAATCTCCATTTGTAGATTCTACATAACTGACTTGAGACACAAATTGAATATCTCAGGGGTTACTGAAGCCAGGCAGGTGCTGTCCAGAGCCATCTCTGAGCTGCTTGAGCGTTTCAGGAGTCCCCATGAAGACCTCAAAGCCATGAGACACAATCCTGACTGGGCAGACACAGTAGCTTTTAAACTCTTCCTCCAAATCAGAGAATCTGTGCTCAAAGCTCAGCCAGTGCCAGCACCTCTGAGCCTTCAAACCACACTGCATCAACATTTTGCCACTCTGAGCTATGCTCTCTTCTCCTCAGAGACTGCACATAAGTGCTGGACAGATAATGTCAATCTGTCACTTTATTTCACCCATTATGAAGGAATCCCTTTCTTTACCCCATTCCTGGGCTTGAGTGACTTTGTGTCCCTGGAAGCCACAGTAAGGGGACTGCATTATGCACAGAGCTGTCTGCTGCAGGAGGGACAGGAAAAGCTGCACAAGAAATCTAGGGAAATCCTGTGCACAATAAGCCTCAAGATCTGTCTGTTGGTGGTTGCCTGTCTCGTTTACCCCATTGTACTGATGTCCTTCAAGCAAATGACAGATTGGATACACAATTATGCCAAGAACCTCAAGGAAAAGACAGAGGACTTGAAAAGGGAGAGGCGCCTAGCTGAGGACCTCTTGCACCAGATGTTGCCAAAGTCTGTGGCCAAGCAGCTAAGGAAATGCCAAAAAGTTGAGGCAGAAAACTATGACCAGGTTAGCAAATGGAAAGGATGTTGCCACCAAGGGTAGAAAAGTATTGACCTAAAATAGCACCTACCTTGTCACAGTTTTGAAGATCCTGGGTTTGTACCCAGAGTCGAGTGTGGATAAAAATCCAAATATTCCTGATGGCTTTTGGAAAGAGCTGTGCAAAATGCTATGGAGCACCCAGGCTGATGGGGAAGGAAGAAGAGCTGAGATTTCCAAATTCACAGCTTTAGACATCAAACATCCTATACTGGCACATTGTCTTGGCATTTAGAAGCCTACCCACAACAGCCAGCCAGCACCATTGGATCATGAGTTCATAGGAGCAAGAAATGAGTTCCTCCTTGTAAAATATGAAGAATAAAAGAATTGCTGCTGTCAGTGTTGAATTTAGCAGCTGTGCTGCATAGCCCTCAGCCCAAATCCTCATGCTACAGTAATTGCAATTCTATTCTCTCTTTTTCCCTGGACACCCCTTTCTTTCAGCTGTGAAACACAGTACTAAATGTTTGCATTTAATCTGTAGGTGTCATTATCAAAACAACAACCTGTAATTGCACAATTAATTATAATCCACAATAGTCATGACGTCAAAAGTGCTGAACCAAGGCAGAGTGAAAAGGTGGCCCTTCCAGATCAATTGGTATTAGCAAGGATGATTTGAGTTTAAACACTGACACAATTCAGACAGCACAGAGAAGAAAATTCTTTGCCAACAGCTGCAACACACATTTCTCTTCCTCAATTCTATTCTTTCTTTTATGTTTGATTTTTTTCAAGTGATTTTTTCTGTAAATTACTTGATCATGACAAACATCATTTGAAGAGAAACAAAACCCAGTTAATATTTTCTAATTCAACAAGAGCAGAGACAGCAATTAAGATTTTATTTCACAGGGCTTTTTGGTACCTACTTTTATCCCTATCACAGTTTAAATCACATTTAAAGGAAAATGAGACCCTACTTCTATAAGAAGTCTCTTGATCACTGCTCAAAAGATTCAAAGCATTTGAAGTTCAGTCTCCCATGAGCATGAGGTAGTCACAGAAGTGCAGGTGCTAAACTTTGGAGATAAGAATAATTTTATCTTTCAAAGTAGTAGAAAACAATTCAGAGCCAGAGCTTGTTAATTTAGGATTGTTTCTATTGAGCTGTGCAAGACTGGTGCTACCTACAGTCTGTGCCTGAGGCTGCTGTGCTCAAAATTTCACAAATCCCCAAACTCCCCAAAGGCTTCACTGTTGTAATAAACCAGCCCCTTCGTGGCAGGGAAGAATGATGCTCTGACTCCATGTGATCAGAAGGCTATTTTATTATTTTATGATACTATATTATGTTAAAGAAAACTATACTAAAACTATACTAAAACTATACTAAAGGATAGAGAAGGATACTTACAAGAGGATAGAAAAGATAATAATGAAAAACTTGTAACTCTTTCCAGACTCCTGAGACAATTCTTGTGACCACTGGTCAGTGATTGAAAACAACTCACACCAGAGCCCAATCAGGCTCAGCACTTCAGGCAAACAATTCCTAACACATTCCAAATGAGCAAAACACAGGAGAAGCAAATGAGATCAGGATTGTTTTTCCATCTCTGGGCTTCTCTCTGCCTTTTCAGCTTCCTAGGATAGAAACCCTGAGCGAAGGAATTCTGTTCAGTGAAATGTGAGGACCACACTTCACCACTGTTGCCTGGAGATCTTGGCTTCATGCTCTCCTTCTCCCTGTAACAGGTGACCATCTTCTTCTCGGACATCGTGGGCTTCACAAGCATTGCTGCCTCCTGTACCCCCTTGCAGGTGGTTGAGATGCTCAACAATCTGTACGTCTGCTTTGACACCAGGATTGATTCTTATGATGTGTACAAGGTGAGTACAAATCCACAGGAAAAGAATCTGCAAGCTGCTGAAGTCTTTCTTACTCTGTTTTCTGGTGAATATCAAATACCCCAGGCCAGGAGGCCAAAATCCATGAAATACAAGACCTGCCATCCTACAGGGACTGCACCACATTAGGGAGTGCTGGACAGCTAAAATAGATTTTATTCTAATTTTCTTTCCAAAGGAAAGCTCAGTGCCTGCCACTTAGTGACACATGTCCCTTCCTATCAGGTGGAAACCATTGGGGATGCCTACATGGTAGTGAGTGGCCTGCCAGAGAGGAATGGCACCAAACATGCTGATGAGATTGCCAAAATGTCCCTGGACCTGGTGGCAGCGGTGCGGCAGGTTGTGATCCCTCACATGCCAACGGGCAGGCTGGAGCTGCGGGCTGGGATACACACAGGTACACAGCCTGAGGTGAGGGCAGGAGAAAAGCAGCATAGGGTACAGTCCAATTATGTGAGGAGAAAGGAATTCTGCACTTCTGTACGAGCTGCTGCCTCTCCCCACACCTCAGGATAAGTATTTCTCCTGGTTCCAGCAGGAACAGGGGGGTGAAATTAGTTTTGCCTGTATCAGTGTGGAAAGATCTGGGAAGCAATTTAGTATTGGTGATATCACCAACAATCAGCTACAGCTAATCAAATTGTGACTTCTCTCACTAAGTAAATACTGTGCAGCCAGGCCCCAGAGGCACAGAGCACTCCCAATTCCCACATCCCTCTGAGGATACAGAGTGACTGCCAAAGGCGCTGGCATTTGACACTGCCCTGCACTTACTTCTCACTGCTCCTTACCACTTGCTTCTTTTTGGGGTCTTTCTGCCTTTTTGTGTTCTCAGGACCCTGCGTAGCTGGAGTTGTGGGGTACAAAATGCCTCGTTACTGCCTCTTTGGGGACACTGTGAACACAGCTTCCCGCATGGAATCCACCAGCCTGCGTAAGTGGCGGGAGCCGCGCGTCCAGCCAGGCCCATTCCTGCACTCTGCACCTCCAAGGAGTGTGAGGAAATCCCCAAACACCCTCACATCAGGCACAGTCAAGTGTGCAATAAGGTCTCTGCAGGAGAAGGAGCACTCTCTGGGACCAACCCAGGTCAGAGAACTAATTATCATCTATCTAAGGTAGAAGGTATCTTCACCTGCCATCCCCACTGCTCCTGCACAGGCACCACTTTCCAAATAGACAAGAGAAACCCTTGTGGATTGCCATGGGCATGTAGAGTCACATCCCTCTAGTGCCAAAAGAGGAGGAGGAAACACCAGGCTGATAAATGCAGGAGGGCTGGTGTGTTTTCTTTGGGATTCAGGGAATCATTAATTCCTGCTCTGCTCTGAATCCTAGCACAGAAGATCCACATCAGTTCTGCTACCTACGAAGCCCTTCTCACAGATGATGCATATGAGATTGAACTGAGAGGAGAAATTGAAGTCAAGGTAACAGTTTTTCTGTAACTTTATAGCAATGAAGGTATTTAATGGGATAGGGAGGAGATGATGGATTTGGCCGTTGCTCTTCTGTCGAAAGCACATCAACTTTTAACTGTCCCCAAGGTTATTTTGCTAATTCAATTGGAAGTGGCTACACATTTCTCCTCAAAGTTGATGAGAAAGTGTTCTGTGTGCTTTGAAACCTGGCTGCTATGTCTGCACCTGCATGGAATTATGAGTATGGTCCAAAGTGTGAGGATTCAGTCCAAGACACATGGGTATAAGGCTTATTTTAAACCCTTAGCAACACTGCCAGTGACCAGCAAGGCAGTGACCTCTGAACAGGAAAGATTATTAGCACTCAAACTGCACGTAAATTATAATTGTTTCCCTGATCAGCAGCCACTTATGAAAGAAGGAGAGATAAAAAATGCAGGACAGGGAGTAGCTCTGGCCATAGTGATCCTTGCTCTGCTTCATATCACATGAAAACACCTGTTCTCTTCTTTTTTCTCTTCTTTTTTATCTTCCTTTTTCTCTTCCTTTTTCTCTTCTTTTTTCTCTTCTCTTTTCTCTTCTCTTTTCTCTTCTCTTTTCTCTTCTCTTTTCTCTTCTCTTTTCTCTTCTCTTTTCTCTTCTCTTTTCTCTTTTCTCTTTTTCTCTTTTTTCTCTCGTTTCTCTTTTTTTCTCTCGTTTCTCTTTTTTTCTCTCGTTTCTCTTTTTTTCCTCTTTTCTCTTTTTTTCTCTTTTCTCTCTTTCCTCTTTTCTCTTTTTTTCCTCTTTTCTCTTTTTTTCTCTTTTCTCTTTTTTTCTCTTTTCTCTTTTCTCCTCTCTTTCTCTTTTCTCTTCTCNACTTTTCTCTTTTTTTCTCTTTTCTCCTCTCTTTCTCTTTTCTCTTCTCTCTTTCTCTTTTCTCTTCCCCTCTCTTTCTCTTCTCTCTCCTTTTCTGATCCAGGGCAAAGGGAAAATGAAAACCTACTGGCTTCTTGGAAACAAGAACTACAGTGTTCAAAATGACAGCCTGGTGTGTCACTGGAATCCAGCAATCTCCAAGAAAAAAAAGATGGAAAGTAGCCAGGGATCTGTCCAACAAGTAAGGAGGTGCACATCTGGCAGGGGGAGCCTTCCTAGATAGCAAGGCTTCCTCCACAGACTGGGACATGGGGAAATTGCATCTTTGCCCTGGAAGCAGGGGGCTCTGCTGTGTGCCAAACAGCTCTAATGTGTGTTTCTATCAACAGGCTGGTGTGGGAGCAGCTCCAGCTGCACAGAGCCCTGCCTTGTCCCGGGGTGAGCTGAGCCCAGGCACTCACACTCCAAGGGATTCCAGACCACGAGGGAGCCCTGAGAGTGTCACACCTGGAGTGAGCCAAAAGCAGAGGAATGGCTTTCACCAGAGCTCCCAACTCAGCCTCCAGGAGAACCTCCCTTCTCTGGGCTCACCTGCTTTGGGGGGAGGTGACAAAGGTGCCAATTTAGAACACAGGTCACATGGTACTAAAACATGGAAAAATGAGCTTCTTCCAGGTTTTGTAGGTGAGATGTGACAGTAGAAGAAGTGACTGGACTGTCCCAGGTGCACACAGCTCCTTTAAATATCATTCTCTTTTTGCTCCTAGTCACAATTGGTACTTTTAGCTAGTATGTTAATGTGGGAACCTAAAACATCAGTAGAAATTTAGGAAAGTGTCTCAAAACAAGGAGAAGCTACTGAAATGCAGGTGGGGTTCCACCAGGAGCATGACTAGTAGGTAAAAGATGTTCAGCAGTGTGACTCTCACTTCACTAAAGGCACTCCAGATTTGTGCCTGTGGGTGACACAGAATGCTCCCACCAAAGCCCAGAGACCCTGACACATTCCAGCAAGCTGCTTCTTTCAAGATGGCCTTTACCACTCCCCAGGGAACCATAGCTTGAAAAATGTGCAACTTTAGATAGCAGGAGAGGGAGTAGCAAAATCCTGATGGAGAAGGTAATAAGTATTTGTCACCCCCGTCCCGGGAGGCGACACAAGAAGGACACAGAGCAGCTCTGGTGGTAGCAAACTGAAAAAACTTTTTATTAAAACATCTGACTCCATATTTATATCTTTCTAAAATCCCAGTGTCATTGGAGGGTTACAGTGCCACCTCCTCAATGTCACTGGGCAACCTAACTGTCTGTCAGGTTGCTCGTCCTCCATAAAGGAATGCAAAACAATAAGTTATTTACATAAAGTGTATGAGAAAGTTTGTGTAAAGAATGCAAACATCAGAAGGCTTAGTAAAACTTGAGAAAATCAGGGCGACAAGTATTTTTGATTATTGTTTTGGAGATACAAATGAAGTGAGGACAACACTGAATTGCTTCTAGTAAGTTTCTGTAGCACTTTGTCTTTCCAGCTTCTCTCCCCTGCAGTGGAATCTCCTCTCTATACATGTATTTTTTCCATTATCAGTCTCCTGAGGGCCTGGTGGTGAGGCAAAGGTGCAGTCCAGCTCTGTGGGAGATATGAGAAAGACAAGCTACTTCTCCCATTAAACTCAAATTTGCTTTTCTTCCCTTGTTGGAGGAAGAGTGTCTGTAGTGATGAGCAGTAAATTCCTCTTTTATGTATGACTCAGAGAAATCAAAGCAAACTGAATTACTTCCCCATGTGGGCAATTAGTAACTCTGCACAGAGTTCAATTCATTCACAAGAGAGCTGTGCATCCAATTAACCCCATCCTGCCTGCTGCCTTCTTTTAGCAATTCCAGGAAGAGGGAACAGGAGCACAAGTGCTGGGGATAGGGGTTGGCCTGTCTCTTCTCCCAGCTGACAGGTTCATGTAGAGCATAAGAAAGATTTAGCAGATTAAAGATCTTTCTAAAGAGTCAAGGCAGTGCTTAATGGTTGCAAAAGGCAACACAAATGAAGGTGTGAATTTAAGAGGAAGTCAAGCTTGAAAAGCTGCAATTCATCTTGGTTTTAATAATTTCTTGGTCTTTATTTTAAGAAAAAAGAAGTTATTAAAAACAAAGTAGCTGTATGAGTTTAAATGGAAGCTGGTTGGAGTATAGCTCATATAAATTGACTCCTTGCAGAGTCAAAGCCAAGAGCTGTTTCTTTAAGTCAGGTCAGAGAAAGTCACTGCAGGAGAGTGTGTGGCTCCAAGCTTAGCCTGAAGTAGGATCTCTGAAGGTTAGCTGAAGAACTGTTTGGTTTTGTACAGAAGTAAATAAAATTTGAGGCTGAAGTCCTCATGATAAATGTAACATGCATATTCCTACATGAGAAAGTTCTGTGTTCCATTCTAACTCCAGCACTGGTGTTTCATGAATCAAGATCAGGTGTTGTTCTAAAAATATATTCACCAGTTTAAGCAAAAAATATTTCAGGCACTGAATTGTGCTTCAATTCATGCAGGACTTTGCATCAATGGCCACAATGGTCACTCCAGGCTTACAGCTTAATAAAACACCAAATAAGGTACTTCTCTGATCTCAAGCACAACTTTCCCTCCCACCTCCCCAAACCTCAGAACCTGTCTGCATGGAATATTTATCTGAGTGCAAATACAATTTAGTTTCTGTTCTGCAAGCATGTGGTTCAGATTTTTCCATTAAGGTAGCTTGGAAGTTGCTCCAATACTTTCACACCAAAGAAAACAAAGGTAAATCACATTACAGCATGCTGCATTCTGGAAAGCCACTTCCAAAACAAACAAACAAAAACCAAAAACCCCAAAAATCCCTCTTTTTAAAGTCTGTCTCCTGAATCCAGGGAGGTGGTGGTGTGGTGTATTCTTAAGGTGCCTGATGATGATATTACTGAGATGTATGGAACCTGCACAAGTGTGCTCACATAGATTTAAATATGCAATCCCATGTATTCTAACATATATAAATCTAGGTTGATGTCCAGCATTGACTGAAAGGCTGCAATCTTTTCATCTGGTTCCTGTCAGCACTCAGCAAGTGGGATCAAATGTGGAAAAAAATCCCTCAAAAAAAACCAGGAAAAGGAGAGACAGAAATGAATGTGGTTGAAGAGCCACGACTGTCAGCTCAGGGAAGGAAAATCTCAGGTGCACATATCCCTTCAGAGCCAGGCATGAAAGGAGCCCATGGGGACAGGGACAGCTGGGGCTGAGGCACTCTGCAGCTCAGGGACACAGCAGCCCCATGCTGCCTCCAATTGTTATGAAAATCCTGGGTCAAGATCAGAAGCAAATTATTTGCATGGAAAATTGAGCCTGTTCTGATCTTCATCTCTTCAGAGGCTTCAGTGTGGATTTTTAAATTAGAAAAAATGCGAGTGTTTGATAGACAGCAATTAGTGTTTGGAAACAAAGCATGCTTTGGTTCAACTCTGAGCCTTCCCTTTCCCTTTCTCAGGCAAGAAGGAAGGGATGTGTTCCTTGCTGTGCACGTGGCTGATGCTTTGACAGGGTGGCTTGGTTCCCAAAGATTTTTGTGTTGTTTATGTCTAACATATAGCAAGGCTTGGGCTGGATGGAGGTTAAGGCTGTACCAGGTTGCCTAGCTTAACTCTGAGACTGACTTTGGCACCATGAAACATTTTCTGGACTGAAAACCTTGCTCTGGATCAGACTCAAAGTCTCAAGTTTATTATGGGGGATTTCAGCCTAGCCAAAGGCACAGATATACACCTTCAGCAAGAGAAATCCTGCAGGGATAAAAATGTCCAGACAGCTCCAAGTCTGACAAACCAAAGACAGTTTCTCAACAGCAAAAGTTACACTTCATTTCCATAAAGATCAGACGGGATATTTTAGCCATCTTGCATCAGTCATGCTGCTGAGACACAGGGGATGCAAAGCCGGGACAATGAACTGCGCGACTCCTCTCGCCAGATGTGCAAACGCCGCAGCTGGATCCCCCCGGGGCAGCCAGCTGCGCTTCCCAGAGCGGCCGCCAGGGGGCGCTGCGGGACCAAACACGGCAGCGATCCCAGCCCGGGGAAAAAAGGGAAAAAAGGGAAAAAAGGGAAAAAAGGGAAAGGGAGAGCGAAAAAGGGAAAGGGAGAGGAAAGTAGAAAGGGAAAGGGGAAAAAGGGAAAAAATTGAAAGGGAGAGGAAAATAGAAAGGGAAAGGGAAAAAAAAAGGAAAGGGAGGGGAAAAAAGAAAGGGAAAGGGAAAAAAGGGAAAGGGAGGGGAAAAGGGAAAGGGGAAAAAGGGAGAGGGAGAGGAAAAAGGAAAGGTAAAAAAGGTAAAGGGAGAGGAAAAGGGAAAGGGAAAAAAGGGAAAGGGAGAAGAAAAGGGGAAAAAAGGGAAAGGGAGAAGAAAAGGGAAAGGGAAAAAAGGGAAAGGGAGAGGGAAAGGGAAAGGGGAAAAAGGGAAAGGGAGACGGAAAAGGGAAAGGGAAAAGGAAAGGGCTCTGGGAGAGCTGGCACTGCAGGCACACACACGGCCTGGGAAAGGGAAAGGGGAAAAAAAGGGAAAGGGAGAGGGAAAGGGCCCTGGGAGAGCTGGCATTGCAGGCACATACACAGCCACAGGCAGGGAAAGGAGAAGGGAACACCACTGAGCTGTCACAGGATTTTCCTCTTGAGATGAAGGACAGAGAAGCTAAAAGGCCAAAACAAGTCTTTGTTGACAAGACAAATGGGAATGTGCACTTGAAACCAGAGAGCAGGGGGAAAAAATCAGGAAAATTGCTAAGATGAAATAGAAAAGAGCACATACATGTTCTGGAGTATTTGTAGCTTGTAGCTGGTCCTTATTCCCAAACCCACTAGTAAGTTACCCAACCTGCAAGCTCTGCCCTGCTTCTCGGGGTGTTAAGTTGCCTAATAAAAATGTGCCAAAATGAGAGGAGGATGGGAATCTGGAAACAAAACTAGCTCATTGAAATCAATCAGTTTGACAAAATTCTTGCCAGTGACATTTCAAAGATCCTGTATAACCCTGCTAGAGTAGAAAGCAAATGCTATGCCAGCTTGTGCAAGAGTTTGGGTAATTCAGGTGCTTGCCCAGAGTGGATAAATCCTACCCCTCAGGCTCCTTCTGTCCTTCCTCCACCCTGCTGGTGTGCTCCCAGCTCCTGCTGGGATGCTCAGCACATGAAGCCCAACTTCCACATTTGTTCTCACCCAGTGAAGCCCAGCTGGGCCAGGGGTTTGACCCTCAGAGTACCCAGTAACACCAAGTGCTTTTCATTCACCTTGTGTGAGCCAACACTGTTTCAGTGCTCAGCTGGATGTGGGCAAGCTGGGCAGCTGCTGTGGCTACCAGCCTCCCACCCTGCAGGGGCTGGGCCACCTCACAGTGATCCTGGCAGAGCCCTGGGGATTGGCCTCAGGAGATGCTGCTCTGCTGCTCTTTGCTCGAGTTTCTGCTCATAAAAGGCCCCATGGACAAGTCAGGCTGGGATCTGGTGAGATCCCCAAGGGCTTTTTGCCTTTTTCTATTTATCCTTTGAGACCTAATTCACTGGAGACTGCAGGGGTCCATCTGCAGCTACAAAGAGTTGCTCAATTACCAGGTCTAAAGGAGGATAAATCTGTGTGTCACTCCCAAGAGGCCAACATAAGGACAGCAGCTGCCTGAAAACACATTTTCCTTTCCTGTTTAGAGGAATCTTTAAAGATGTGTCTTTTTACACTCTGCTAATTAAAAGCAGCAGTTCAGGCTTGCATTGATTGTTCAGCACAAGAGCTCACATATTCACCTCCATGGAAACTGCAAAGGCAGGAGCATGAGTCTCCAGTGATTTTGTGGAGTTTGTGCTCCTTGTCCTCACAGTAATTCCCATTTCTCCTGTGTTTTCACTTGCTCTCAAAGCAGGTCATTGTAGGAATGTGTCCTCTGTTGACGGAGTGACCAAATGATCCTTTGTCTCTTGAAAAAGGAAAAAAGCCCAGAAGTTTCTTTCCTCAACTGGCAAAGAGGATACCTCATAGGACCTGGGGGACTTCACCTCAAACTTAAGGATACCCAATTGGACAGGAGCCAAAAAGTCCCACCTAAGCAATTCACTAGAAAAGAGGAGAACAAAGGAGCTGATGGCTTTTGAGGGGTGTTTTACCAGGAGCAAAAACCTCTTGCACCTGACTCGGGTTTTCTCTGCAAAGAGCTTTGTTATTTTGGCTTTTATTAAAACTTTTCTGTTTCCAACACTACCACAGAAGCCACCCTGCTGATTTTATGCCCACTAAGGTAACTGAGCTATCTTGGGTGTGATATATTTCTCCAAGATCTTATAAGACCTGGCTCAAGGAGATCATATATCAGGTCACTGCTGCATGTGCCCTTCAAGGACAGCACAGCCAGAGAGGAACTGGCATCACTGTAGGATCAGAACTATTTACTGACTCCTGAGCCAAGGCTCACCCAGTTAGACCCCAAAAAAAGAAAGGATTGTGATTAGAGCAATTGTTTTAGGCACACCACAGAGATCACTAAGCCCATTTATTGCACTTTTCAATGTCATATCTGGCTGCAGGCAGTCCAGAAAACAACAAGTTCTTTCTGTTGCAACATCCTTGAAATACAGAACAAGTCATTCAGATTGGATCACAGCCATGCAGCTTTGTGATGTGCATCACCTGAGTGTGTCTGTAGAACATTCCTATCCTCACAGCTCAGTAGGAGTCTGACAGTGGCAGCATTTTCTGGCACAGGCTCCTGCTCACAGGCCTTACCTCTGGACCATACAGATGAGGGATTTTGTTTTTAAACTCTCAAGTACATGCACAAGGCAGGAGAGAGCAAGAACTTATTTCAGGAGGATATTTGTGGCAGGCAGGTTAAAATTAGACCATTTGTTCCTAAAAAGACTGTGTCGAATGAAGGGACTTGGCAAGAGGCTCTCCAGGCTGGAATGTGACACAGGAAGCGCCTGCATGGCATTTGGCAGTGATGTCACCTGGCTGCCCAAGGGTGCTGCATGGAGGGGTGCTGGGAAGCTCAGGATGGAGCACTGGAACTTGTTGAAGGCACTCTGTATCTGCGGGCAGCGAGAGCAGGGCGCGAGGCAGAGGCGCCGACAGCGCCCGCGGCCCGATAAGGGAATCTGGAGCCAGCACAGGGAGCTGCTATTCCTGCACTGTTTGTGAGGGCTCTTCAGCAAAGTATCAGCCTCCTCTTCCTGTCATGCCCCCCCTCCTCTTGCTGCTCCAGGAATTCCTGCCTTTTGAGCTTTCTGCCTTCCGCACAGGGCTCAGCAGCGGTTGTGCTTCACAGCCTCAGGCTGGCGGGATCATTAGGGAACAAATTGGTGGGTGCTGGGCCTAGGAAAGCTCAGCCTGAAGGGTTGGGATGTTTCCTTTCCTCAGTGAAGGTGCTTGCTTTGAAGCTAAAGAGTACCAGATCAAGCTCTCAGACCTGCACAAGCAGAGATCTGTTCTGAGGTTTCAAGTACAGTTTTAGGGATGTGCGAAAAATAGCTCTGGAAAGCCACACAGTGTTACAGTGGGGAGCAGGAAAATTTGAAATGCAGACTCTCTCTTCCAGTAGAAACTTTCTGGTCACGAGGCAATTACTGAGTGCCTGCAAGAGCTCTCATTCATTCTTGCCTCTGTGACTGTAAAGATGCAGAGACAGCAGCCTTGCTTCGTGCCACAGGGGTGCATCACACACACATTTTTGTAGGGGAAAAATACAAACAGCTGCTTAGACTGCAGGCCAGATCATCAAAGTGATACCCATCTCTACTTATCAAAGCAATACTCGAATCCTTGGTCAATCCTAGGCATACAAATGTAATTGTATGCCCCCCCTACAATTACATAAAAGACCTAAACTGCTAAGTGTTAGTTTGAGTCATCCTGCTCTCAATACTTGATAGGAGGCAAAAGATTAACAGAGTGATATGTGCTCTGGCAACTCAGAGAACAGAGTACCCACAGAACCAACAGCAAGAGAACATGAGACTTATCTGGAAGTCAGGTCTGTTTGAACTTTAATGAAGGTTTCCTGTGCTATGGGAAAAAATTAGTCCAAATGACTCAGCCCACTAACCCAAAGGTTCATCTTGGCTCTGACTTCAGTGATCAACTCAAGGAACCTTGGACCTCAGCTTTTTAACCCAGTCAGTAAGACCTCACAGATAGTTTAGCTTATAAACCTCCCTGACTCCCTTTTAAAAAAAGATTTTTAAACTGACTAATCTTCTGGTTTATATCAGTTAAAAATAGTTGAAACTATTCAGTTTATGACCCAATATTTATAATTATTTATTTTTGCAAAACACCATTAAATTGTCTAGAAAATACAGCTTGCTGTTTTTCTCCTATTACTACCTTCCTTCCCTTCTACCCCCCCCAGAAAAAAAAGCCATAGATAGCCATTAATATATGTGTCTTTTCTCACTGGTAGTTTTTATGTATCTGGAGGGGAATTACTGTTCTAGCTGTGTTTAGAAGTTGGGACCCAGAATTCATTTTAAGCCTCCTGAAGTTAAATAAAGGTCAGATTTGGAGCAGCCCAGCTATTCAGGCCCATATTCCCTTTACTCCTCACTTTGTGAGAGCAGCTCTGCTTTATTAGCTTGTCATCGAGAGGATTTGCACCCTGATTCACCTCTGCCTCTCACAAACCATCTCTCTGCACTAAAATATCATCATGTGCCACAGTGTGAAAGATCTCCTTGTCCTGTTAGACTTGTCAGGTGCATCTGACCTATCTAGGCTGAAGAATGTTCATTCTTCCCATGGCCAATATTTTAGGCCTTCTTGGTCATTTCCTGTTCTGCTCTGGCCTGAGATATGATGTCATGGCTCTCAATGGGCTTCACACTTCAACACTATGCAAAAAATGTGCTGTTATCCTCAGGGAGGTGACAGGGTAAAACAAATCCTCTTGGTCAAACATCACAGAAGTTATGTGAAGAATCTCCAGTGGGAAAGGAATACTGAAAACATTTTCTGCCTCTAAGGTTCTGTGGCCTCTATCTGTGCAACCCATATTGATGTGTTGGTTTTAACTAATCAGTTAAGGCATTTAAAGTGTAGGAAACTGTTCATAAAGCAGTTTTTTTTCTAAGATGGGTTTTGAGTGCTCAAATCAAGGTCCTTTGGAGGGTTCCCCCCTGTTTCAGAAAGCAGTGAAGCACTATTTTCTATAAAAAGCAGATTGTGTGGCTGTATTCTTACCCTGCCTTCCCATTGCATAGCTTCCACATCCAAGTTTAAAAGCAGAGCAGACAGAGCTCAGTTTTGGGGGATAGAGTGAATGGATACACAGAATAAATTGCTCCCATGATCAGGGAGTTCAGAGAGACACTTGGACAAGATCAAACTTGGACATTCTAAGGACTGCAGAGGAGTGCAGCAATGTCACCTGGGGTGTTTCAGTTCTGGCTTAAGGGTGGCCTCTGGGCCCCCTTTTAACAGGCCACAGAGGAAAGTGAGTCCAACATTTCCTACAGACTACCAGGCACACACAGACACTGTAAAACCCTTCCATGTGCAGCTGCTTCTAAAGCCTGACTGCTCCACTGAGTACAAACAAACTAAAAATGCTGCTTGCTGACTGGCACACATGAAGCTGACTGTGCTCACCAGGAGCTGTAAGCCAATGGTTTTATTTGTGCAATGAGCCAAAGCCTTCCCTGCATCAATAGAGCTGTAATAATTATAACAGTAGAGATTTTAGTCCCATATAAGTTGAAAATCTTTCAAGGTTTGGACTGAAACACCTCAAGAGAGGGAGAAAGAACTGCAGCTGTACCTGTGCAGCTGATCAACAGTAACCAATTTCTTGGCTTCCAAATCTGGTTCACATTCATATTAACTTAAGTAGCAGCCCCAATTCTCCAGTGACTTGGTGAACAGAGAACCTTGGTGAAAAGTTCTGCTCATTTTCCCCATCCATATAAGTCCATTTTAAGTGTGGGAATGACACACCTTGCCATTACAAAGGACACTTTTGTGAGTTAAAGTGGAAGCCTTTGAACCTGCCCTCATCCTCAGGGACTGGTTTAAACTCTGGGTTTTGCAGTGATTAAACTATTTTGATTACAGGAATGATTCTTTTGCCCATTGGCACAGCTGCAAAGACTTCAGTTTTCTAGTGGCATTCAGTTGCTTAACACAAGTGCCTTTTGTCCCCATAAATTAATTTAATGAATTTCTGTAATTCCAGAAAACTCTGCCAGCCCATAGACACTAAACTCCAAATTGACTTTCACAGAGTGAGACTGTAAGTAACTTGGGAGAAATCATTGCTTCCTTCAGCATCCAAAGGAAGATTTAACTGCCTGCCCACGATTTCTGTTGTTTCAGAGAATGCATTTGGTGTTTCCCCAGCACGGGCAAGCAGCCTTGGCACTGTACACCCCACAGCTCACACTGGCACACCCCACCCCACCCCTTCCTCTTTTATCCCAACAGTGCATCCCAAGGGAAAGGGCTGGAGTCCAAAGCTGTGGGTGACAATCCTTAGTGACAAATGTCTCCCACCCCACAGTATTCCCTCTAACCAGCTCAATGTCACCACAAGGGCACAGGGAGCTGTGCAGCCCC
Organism: Peucedramus taeniatus; assembly: GCA_013400575.1. NCBI lineage: Eukaryota > Metazoa > Chordata > Aves > Passeriformes > Fringillidae > Peucedramus > Peucedramus taeniatus. Next base: position 22,228 of record WBNO01012050.1, read on the forward strand.
TGTGGAGAGCAGGGCCTGATCCCCCAGTGCTTGAGGCTTTGCAGTGAGTGACTGGTGGGAATGGCAGGACCATGGGCTGCCTGGTGTGACAGGGGAGGTGTGAATGTGGTGCTGACATTGGACTTTATCTCAAGCATGAACACAGCCTCCAGCCCTGTAGCCTGAGCACCTTATCACAGCTTTAGGGGTGTTTTTGAAAGGCTGCTTGCCAATCACGCTGTGCTGAGAAGCAACAGCTAAAATATCCTGCCCCTCTGGCTCACAGCCGTGCCATCCTCCACCACAAAAGGCTTCAGCTATTTCCAGAAGCTTGGCAGTCACAGTGAGTATTTTCTGGGAAAACAAAGAAAGGTTGTCAAATCAAGAACAGGGGGTGATAAGAGCCACCACAGCCACACCGAGTTCCTGAGAGAGAGAGGCTTTTCTGAGCTCTGCATGAAGCTGCATCCTTCCCACTGCAGCTCACCAAGGCAAGAAGGGGCCCTCTGTTCTCATGCAGCCTAATGTGCATCCACTGCAGAACTCCAGGATGGCCATCCTGGCACAACCAACTGCTTGCAGTTCTCCACATGAAGGATTTGCCTTCTAATCACAATAAGCAAGAGTGGGTACATGCAAGTGTGCAAGTGTGCAAGTGTGAACCTGAACCAATGAGAAGCATTGATGAGAAGGACCATAAATGTTAGCAGGAAGGAGAAGAATACATGCATGAATCCTGGACAAAAATCAGGGTAGTTTACCTCCCTATTCTCAAAACACAAGGACTGACTTACATCACTCAGTCCACAAATCTGAGATATGTCAAAACTAATGGACAACTGGGATCCTGCTCCAGGAATACAAAATTGAGGTTATGTACAGTGCCACTCTCACAGGCTGAAGAAAATCTGCTGAGGGTTTTGTGGAGGACAGGCTTTATGTAATGATTGCATTTTTAGTTAGGTTATTTTTAGGTTCATCCCCAGTCTGTTAGGGGAGGGAGAAGGGAAGTAAACAACCACTGCAACTTCTAGGACAGGTGCCATTTCATTCCTGTAGCTGTTTAGCCATTTCTAGAAATGGCTTCACCTTCTGCAAGCTCCACACTGACAAATGGCATGCAGCAATAAATAGCACAATGGGATAGTGTGACCTCTTGCCCCTTGATTTGGCTGCTTGGCAAGAAAACCTTGGTCAATGGGCACTGGTGACACTGTTCCCAGCTATGCCAGGATGAGCTGAGTTGCAAAGAAATACCTGGCAAGCGTTACCCCAGACAAAATGCTTAAGAAATATCCTCCCTACACCCATCCCTTCTTACACAAGCTTCTTTTTCATTCTGCAAAATCCATTATGAGAGTCCAGATCAATATATCTAGTGTTGAACTCAACCATCTGTGTGACACTGAAACTTTTAATAAATTTAATGTTTAAATAAACAACCATTCATACACCACACACATACCAAGGGCCTTCCCAAGACATGACCACTCACACACACTTCCATGACTAAACCCCAAAAAGAGACACTCAGAACCTTGCTGCAGTGCATGCACCATGTTTTTGATTACGGGGTAATAATTTTATTGAAACCTCTCAGTGTCTGTTCTATTTTCTCTGTTTTTAGCAGAAGCTGCTCTCAAACTTGAGGCACGTTCTCCACTCACCAGGAGAGGTCACCACACACCTCAATAAGAAAATGAAGAGCTCAGATGGGATCTCACAGGAGGGACCTTCTAGTTGGGCTGGGGAAATGTCCCAGCTCAAAGCAGCTGGGGATGTGGCATGTCCACACTGCCCACAAAAGGTTCTTTTTCTCTCTCCTGTGAGAAGTTGGGAAGTGCAGACCAATGCCACAACTCTCCTGCATGCAGCTGCTCCCACTGCAAGTTCAGCCTTTCTACAGGAGGGCAGCAAAATGTAGAGAAATTAGACCTCAGCCCAAAGACCAAAGGTGTCTCAAAAACACAGGGAATGAAAAACTTGGATTCTGAGTCATTTAGTGCAAGATCAGCCTATGAATTTCTGAGACCCAGCTTAAAGATCATGGGGAAGCAAGAATGGCTGCCACAGGACTAAAAAGACCTACATGGCTTAGAAACACAGCTAATCCATGTTTTGGCTGGAGTGTGAATATCTATTTGTCTACATAGACATTCCCACCTTTCCAAAACAAGATGAACAGATGCTGTTCATTTTGCTAGGGATGAATCTTAGCCAAAAAAGAAGTTTCAGGTGAGGATTTGTGGAACATGAATACTTCTTTAGGCCTCTGCCTCCCACCAGGCTCTTGTGCCATTGCTCTGAATTGCTCAGCTTGTTTCATGTTTGTTTGAGGATCCATGTTAGGCTCTCTCCTCCATCACTGCAGCTTCCCTGTTGGGCTTTTTTAGCATCAGAGGAATGTGATAAATGTGCCAAACAAACCTAAAATTAAAATTTTGAGATCAAAACCCAGTGCTCTAGAACCACCTACAACCGGCTAGTAAATGCTAGCCTGCTGCCCTCCTTGTCCTCAGGTGGCCTTGGCCCCTTCTTTTGCCAAAGGGCTAGAGAGGAAAACATCCCCTCTTCATCCATTCAAAGAGACCAGTGAGCATTAATTAGTGAGCACAGAACAGATCAAAGGCAAATACATCCTTGGGAACCAGAGCAGAGTAGTGCCAGCACTGACTCTGTGCCTTTACTGCCTTCAGCATCCACAGAAGCTGCTCCAGGACAGGAAGAGGAGGCAGGACAGTGTGCAGTGACCCTATGGGATGAGCAGCCCACCAGGAAAGCTCCTTCCAAGTTACCTGATAGTGAAGGCTTGGTTTATTCCCCATGGATGGGCAATCTTAGACACCAAGAGATCCCGGTTCCTCCCAGTCCTTGCCATCCCTAAGAGCCAATCCATGCCAGCTGTACCCCGGGTGAGTGAGCTCAGCCTGTGCTCAGTCCCTCCTCAGGATGGAGAACTGCTGCTGCTACAGATCCCCAGGGTCCCCTCCTACAGCTGGGCCCTGCTGTCAGCCCATCTGTCTTGGTTTGAAAGAGGTACCTGCCAGCAAAAGCTGGAATCTCCCTCTGAATAGAGAATGCAAACCCCCTCCCTCAGATTATTATAATCTTGCAATTGGAGGCTCTCAGGCAAAGATTTGGGAATAGGAATAACAGTTCTTTACTAGGAATATTAGACCAAACAAAGAAAA